>VZTE01002322.1:407196-556234 GCA_013397775.1 Eulacestoma nigropectus
GAGGCTTTTTTTTTTTTTTTTCCCAGAAAAAATGTTTGGTAGTCTTTAGAATTTTGTTTCTTGTATTGCCCAAACAAAAGCCAAGAAACTTCCATCAATAGGTAACTGAGAAATTTTTGAACAAGATGTTCTTCTATCTGCAAAGGTTTATCAGAATTTGAATATTAGTATTAAAGTACAAATGTATAAACAGCACAACTTAAGGAAAAAATAGATCATTACTGTTCTATATATATGTGAACTTATCATCAATTCAGGGTGTTTACAATCCCATCAATATTAAAAAAGAGTACAAGTGTATTTCTTTCTCTTCCTGTTTATCCAGATATAGGTAACTTTCCAAAGGTCCAGCTCACTAAATTTCAGCAATGACCACCAAATTCTCTTTCCAGTTTAGGAATATACATGGGATGAGATTCCTGTGTAGACAGAAGGAGCTAATGCTGATTCCTACTGATGCTGCACGCAGTGTGTAATTCATTTAGAATTCACAGTTGCAGGATGTTGTGAACTTTGAGTTCAAGTAAGGACAAGTAGACAAATTCATGTAAGAAAAGGGGAAGTAGATAGAAACAGTGGGCAAAATGGAATATCTTGCTCAGGAAAGCAAGAAACCTCTAACTTCTACAAATTGAAAAGTTGTATGATGTACGGGGTCAGTCTGTACATCTTCTGTTGGTTATAATATTTCACTAAAAATCTGCTACCATCTCCAGTAACATTGCTAATACTTTGTATTTTAATCTTACCAGCATCATGGTTTATTGTTCTTATGCTTAATAGAAGGAAAAAATAAAAGCAATAGGAGAGCTTGAATAATCTTGTTGAATTCAGTAGGACTACTCAAACACTAGGAGTTAAGAATGCTCATAAATTGAGAATGGGATATGAGCCTTTCTCATGTTTAAAGCACAAGTATTTATGTGTTCAAAAGCTAATATGTCAAAAATTTTATAATACCAAAATTCTACATCATAGATAGTACTTCCTTTTATTTTTTTTACAAGGAAGTACTTCATTTGACTTTAAATGAATATGGTTGTAACTGCAGCTCAAATCAGAAATTGATTATATCACTTCTGTTGAAAGTAAAAGGCTTTTCCAAGGACTAGTTCCACAGATGGCTGAACTCTGAGTGGTTTGTACTGCTGTGTTGTAAGAATTTTGAAAACAATCATTATTTCTTGTTACCATTCTGTGACAACATTTTACATTGCCTTCAAAATAAAGACTTTGGTTGTCAGGAGGTGATTTGATTTCATTTTCCAGTTCACGTCCACGTAATATTCCAACAGAATAGTCTGTTTTGAAAAAAAGTCTCCATTTTGTTACTGTGAAGTGCAAGATTATATGTTAATTAAGGTCATATATTCTGTTATTTAAAGAGGAAATTAAGAATGGTCAATGTCTTATGTTCTGTCAGTCATTAATGGTATCTGAAATCAGCACACATCTATATGGATTGATAAAAGTAGCTAAAGCATTAAGCTGCAAGCAATGCAAGGTTTCTTATAATAAGATTGACAAGCCAATGAAAAATAAAACTAGAGTGTGAAAAGACAAGGAAAAAAATACTATATTCTTTCCTAGCTTACCAGTGAAAGTGTCAGTAAAGGTAATGAGTATGTATGCTGTTTACAGTTAAGCCTACTTATGTCATATCAACTTGTTAAAATGGCAATATTTTTAATATTCCCTACTGATGGTAGTACATATGCAGAAGTAATAACTGTTGTCTATTCAAACTTCAAGTCACAGAATTATTAGTGAGATAAAATTAGGTAGGTTATGCCTTTTTTGTCTCAATGAATTCTTTATGTTTTGATATAAGTTACTTTCATCAGCATTAATATCATTGCAAACTTTCATTATTCATAAACTATGAAATAAAAAGAAGGCATCATTACACCACCAATGCAAAATTTCTCACTTCAGTTACCAATCCATGAATGAAAGATTCTTGGAAAATTCAAACTTCATGATAGATTTTCCTATACAGAATATCAAAACCAAAGTAGCATCTGCAGTGCCATCTTTCTATTATTTGTACTTAGTTCAAAAAACAACAAACCGCAGGAGTATTTTTTATAACCATTTATAACCAGAGTTCTATTTATATGTAATTCAGTGTGCTTTTAAATGTTCAGTTTCAGCAAAAAATTTAGCTCAGCATATATGGTAAGTAAAGCTTAAGGAATACGTTTTCCGCCAATCTGTGTGGTCATCAGAAGCTGATGGTTCATGACTAAGGTTAATAAAAAAGTAAGTCATTCAAATACTCCAGTAATAGCTGAGCTTTCTAACTCAATATGCTGACCTCCTCATCTAAATGTATGTATGAATAAACATGACATAAACTAGACTTATCTTGTAAACGAAACATAACTGATCAAGGACAGTGTCTGGGCCATATTAGTCTGTTTTCCTCCTGAAATCAAATGTTCACTATAGTTACTCTTTGTACTAATAGGGGGGGAAAATCAATTTATAGTAGAGTAAATGGTGATACCCAGTCCACTTACTTGAACTTACACTATTTACCATTCTGTAATTCTCTTCAACATTTCCAAGTGTAAAGTAAGTTTTTGGTTGAAAGTGAATGTATTTGGGCTCCTGTCTCTTAGATTTACTTTTTATTGTATTCTAGGATGTTGTTTACTGCTCTACAAGTGTAACTTATATGTTTTTCCTAGTAGGTCACCTATATTTTTCCATAAGAGTCAAAATATGAGAAAGCAATTCAGAGCAAGAAAATCATGAAATGGAATTTTCCTTTTAAGTATTTTTGGTTTGATCTCAAAAAAAGACACAAACTACATTTCTTATTATACAGACATTAAATTAAAAAAAAATAATTTGAGAAAGAACCCTCAGAGTAAATATAAGAACACCTGTTTCTCATGTGAATTCTTCATTCACTAAGTTAGGAACAGATTTTTCGTGTGTTCTCACTTCATGGTACCTTCAATTTTGAATGTAAATCTACAGAAGAAGTATAGGCAGTCCTCAATCTGTTCTTGATCTTTTCAGCCTGAACAGGGAGGGTACAAGCATAACCTTGAATCCTCCTTTTTTCCCATACTCAGGAGAAAGAGCAATTTAACCAGACCTTGCACTTCATGCTCACATTGATACTGGGGAATGAAAGGAATTGATGTATGCACTGCTTTTTTTCAAAGTGGAGAGCAAATGGTTCCTTTCTCTGAAAGGATGGTTATTAAATGTCCATGATCATAAAAAGATTCAAGGTAAATGGTCCCAAATAATTTAAGTGCCTAACCTTTCAGGAGAGGTAGGATTTCAAGGAAACCTTTCTTGACTATCTCTACTCCGCCTAATATCTAGTACGTAATTTGGACAAGAAACTCTCCTTATACACTGAATAAGATACACAGGCAGCAGCACTTCGATTTTGGATTTTGGTTTTGAGGTGTAGAAAAAGAAACACCAATTCATTTGTCTTGGTGGCATCAACTTTTTGTTTTGGATGGTCAGTTACAACTTTTTAGACAATTTTATTTGAATACATTAAAGAAAACGAAGTCTACAGATGCAGTTAGCATTTTTATCAAATCAGTGAATGAAATTGGGTGGGGAAAAAAAAAGAAAAGAAAATGACATTCTAAGTTAAGATTTTTTACTTCCAGCTGTATAATCACTTAGCACAGTAAATTTTGTAAATAAATTCCGCTGAAACAGACATACTGATTTTCAATTTAAATGACATAAGGCAAAACAGGTTTAGATTATTCTAAATCTTGCCTCTTCTTTTTTTTTCTTATTTATTTGTAATAAATTACATTAGGTTAAAAATAATACAGTAGTCTATGTCTCAGCATTTTTCTTTCACTTTTGAGTGTTTCTAGTTTCTAGCAGTTAAGTAAGTAAAGCCAGAATTATTTATGTTTGTGAGTCTCATGTAGTTATTCCATTAACAGTAAATTGATCTAGTTCTTGAGGGAAAAAGGGTGCAAAGGATCAAAAACAAACTAAATGAAAGCAAACAAAAAACACCTTTCTGTTGGGTTATTTTCATGGAGTAATTCTAGGAAATTCTAACCCTTTTTCTTTAGTTGACTTTATTGTGTTTGTCACGTATGTCACCTTTTCAAAAAAAATAAAATATTTTCTTTCCCATTTTCTTGGTCTGTTAGGAGAATAGCCAAAGCTTTTTTTCAAGTTTAACAGTGTAAC
Organism: Eulacestoma nigropectus; assembly: GCA_013397775.1. Taxonomy (NCBI): domain Eukaryota; kingdom Metazoa; phylum Chordata; class Aves; order Passeriformes; genus Eulacestoma; species Eulacestoma nigropectus. The sequence goes on from VZTE01002322.1 coordinate 411,391, forward strand.
TTATACAGTCTTGGCATAAGGCTTTGATTCTTTGTTTGATTCTTTGTCAGTTGTTTTCTGCATTGTTTAATGCCACTAGGAAAAAAGAGAAAAGTTTAATCACCCACTGAGATAGATTTCTATCCAGCTGGATCTCAGATTGACCAGAGACGTTGCCTATCAAAGACACGGCAAAAAAAATTGTCCTGGAACTGTCAAAAATCTTCACATTTACCATCAATCCTTGAGGGAGAAACCTTTTTCTCTCTCTTTTTAAAATGTTTTCCTCTGGCCTTTCTTGTTAATATATGTTCTCTGATCATAGTTGACTTTGAAAACTGATTTGTGAAAAAAAAGGAAAACATTCCATTTTGAGTAGGCTAGGAGCAGTTTGCTGTAACCCAGTTAACACTTATACCATTGCAGAAATTGCTTAGAGAAAAACGTAAGTTTTTAATTTGCGTATTCTGCTCCCAAATGACAAACTTATATTTAGAAGATCATTTAGAAAGGAAGCACATGTGATGGGGTGATACTAATACCAGCTGATACTGAACAACGAGAAATTTCTTGTTGGGTGTATACTATATGATGTGATGGAGACACAAAAATAAAATATATCACAACCCTGTCTTGACTTACCACTGGTGAGGCCAAACATGAAGCACAGTGTCCTGTTTCGGGCTCCCCAGTATAAGAAAAGGATGGAAATACTGGAGACAGTCCATTGAAAAGCCACAAAGCTTACTAAGGGACGGAAGAAACCTCCTCAGTGAGCAAAGGATAAAAGTGCTGGGATGCTTCAGCATGGAGAAGAGAAGGATCAGGAGGAATGCCACCAATGTGTACAAATATCTGAGGATAGAGGCAGGCTCTTTGCAGTGATGCCCAGTCCAGTTACAGGACCAGAGGCAATGGGCACAAACTCAAAACCAGGAGTTTCCATATGAACATCAGAAAACACATTTTCACCGAGAGGGTGCCTGAGCACTGGAGCAGATGGCCCAGAGACATTCTGGTCTCCATCCTTGGAGATATTCAAAAGCTGTCTGGACATGGTCCTGGGCAATCAGCTCTAGATATGTGCTTCTGTACTTTGATATTTATCTCTCTTACACCACCACCAGCACTTACACAGTTATACAATCCAGGAACTGATGCAGTTGAAACACAGACCACCAAAAAACAAAAGAAAAGAAAAAAAAAAGAACAAAGGTACTTATTTTCTGCTATATCTGATTCAGCTGTCTTGCAGCCACAGAAATATTAGTGCCCAAAGAAAGAGACCAGGGGCTATAGGAGAAGAGGAAAAGACCACTTCTCAGCAGCATGGGTGCTAACCAGCTGTGAGGCAACACAGCTAGTCTTACTGTAGCCACAGTGGGACCTAACAGACAGCTCTATGCTTTACCACTCAGCTATTCCTGTTGTAAGAAAATATGCTGTACAACGAGCATGTAACAAGCCAGGAGCAGAGAATAAAACCATCCATCATCATATGAAAGAAAGTTTAATTACATTCCCAGACGCAAAAGTACTGTAGAGTCAGAGGTAGAGACATCCCAATACATACAGTCAGCTTCACTTTAGCAAGGCTTATTAGTTCTGCCTCAGTCCCAGCTTTGCAGAGCTCAGATGGCTTTTTGCAGAGCAACTCAACTATTTCTCCTAAGCTCCAGAGTCAGAAGGGCTCATTACCTGGGATACCGGAAAAATACACAGAGACAGCTCTTGCCTGGCACTGTGACTGACCTAGTAAGCTTGCTCAAGACTTGGTGCTCTGGAGACCTAGGCCAAGAGCAGCTGACATTGAACCAGAGCTAATAAGCTGTGCAACTTTGAAACTGATGGTACATTTGAATCTGTTTCTGCTTGTTGAGGCCGACAGCTAGCCTGAAGACTTCACAGACCTTAACTTGGATATGGTTAGCTTCTATTCGTGAGAAAAGACCCTGAGAATAAAAACAATAACCTTCTAGCCATGAAAATGTAGTATCAACAGAAGCAAGGAATCTAAACAATAGAAAGAGAAAAACAGCAACATACCCTGCACCTGTTATTTTTCTGAATGCTTGTATGCTTACGCTATAGGTGTCCAATGGTAACATATTGTAGTTAATACAGCCAATGAGGGTATTGTAGTAATTTAACAGCCAATGAATATGCAACACGAATGATAACCTACAAAGGTGTATAAAAAGAAACTGTTTCCTGAATAAATGGCTTTTTGCCCTTGTCCGAGGCACTGTCCGTGTGTGTTGTGGCTGCCCCAACAGTGACATCTGCCATCCTCCTTCATGCATATTGCAGGAGCACAGTGGAGTAGTAATCAGTGGCTTTTAGACCTGAGCTGTCTGTGGAAGTAATAAACTTACAAGGCATAATATATGTATAATGTATTGCAGCTCTGTAGCAGGGCATCTAACTCCTCTAAGAGCTTACCCATTTTTTGTTAAGTGGTCAGGTAACTCAAACAAGACAAGCTGTCTCACAGTGAGGTTTTTTTTGTCACCATGGGGTTAACACTGGTCTGGCATGTCTCAACTGCCAATAAACATTCTTACTTTTGAATGAAATTTGACCAGATAAGCTGAATTTCTGACTGACAGCTATTCATTTTACAGCTGTAAAAGTCACACAAAACTTCCACAAAGCAGAAGGCTTCTATATATATTTTCCTGGAAATGTGTGGATTTTCTCCCATGAGTGGGAATGCCTATTTCACAGTTACTTCCCAAGGGATTAAGTGAAGGAATCTGTGTACATTATTGTCATTTTGGTAGTAAGTTACATTTGATTCCTAATCCATACTATTTCTTTTGCTAGCTTTAATATAGCTTGATGTAGTGCACTATTTTACACAATATGGTAATCTACTAGTAGTTCTTTTAGTTTTATACTGTGTAGTAAGCAGTTCTGATTCAGATCTTTCATCTGTTATCTTTTGTATGTTCATTTGTCTCAATAAATAACTCATTGTCCTGGGGTAATGTTATAAGGCTGCTTTATTCCTTAACCATCTGTTTAATGCCCAAAGATGGCTATATCTTTAAGATGGACCCGGGAGGATCCAACGGCTCTGGGCCGTGCTCTGGGGGAGTGCACCAGGGATGCTGCACTGCTCCTTTGCTGTTTTTTTTTCTTTTTGTTCCCACTAGCTGGGAAAAACGTTTTGTTTTGTTTCCCTTCCCTCTCCCTGGTCTCTCTACCTCCCTTCCCTTCCCTCCGGCCCGGGGAGCCCGTGGGGTGGCCCCGGCTGGTCCGAATCCCGAGGAAGGCCAAACCACTTCGCCCAATCTGAGGAGGAGGAGAACCAGCACTGGAGGATCAACAGGTTTCTTTTCCATCTGCCCTGCTCCAGGCTGCTGTGTGGACTCCTCTTCCCCTTCCTGGAGACTGGGGGGACCAGTTGTCAGCCCGTGTGGGTTTTTTTTCGTTCTCCGGGCATATGTTGTATTTTGAGGGTTTTTTTTCTGTTCTACCCTGTTTTGTTCTGTGTTAATAAACAGTTCAGTTTTTCTCCACTTTTCACCTACTGTTATCAATTTGTCTCATTGGTGGAGGAAAGGGGGAGGCCCTTTCCCTTTGGAGGAGGCACTCATCCCAGAGCGTTTCTTCATAAAATTTTGTCTCCGAAATGAAGACACTCATCTTTTATAAATATATGTGATTTGCCCTCATTAAAACCCGTGGAACAAAGTTGCAGAACTTAAATCATTGATAGTCTGGGACTAAGATAAGATCCAGCCTCCCCTAGACGTCTCCCTCTGAGAACAATTTTAGAAAGCAAGAGGGTCTTCTTGGCATCTAATGACTCAGTGGCAGTTTATTACTAAATTTTGTCCAAAGCTCCCATTTAATCTGTGACAAGCTCCTTTATTAAACAGGGTAAGCACTCATTACTGCTGTTCCCAAATGCATACACATATAGTCAAACATGCCTCAAGCTTTTTTGTTTGGTTTGTACTCACTGCTTCTGTGCCTTTCCATCACACTCAACAGCACTCACGTCCACAACAGCTCGGTTCAGGCCTGCTTGAGCTGGTTCCTCGTTATGAAGTTTAGGACAGGGAGGCGTTGTGGGCTCATGTGTGCCATGGTACATGCAATTCCCAGTAATAACCATTTCTAATGCCTTCATTTCCCTTTTCCATATCTGCCTGGGAGCGTTTCTTCCCATGTTTCCCACATTACCATTGGCTTGCTCCCAGAGCAAGAAAAAGAGGCAGATGGAACAACAGTCAAAAGAAGTAAGAAGTTACAAGAGAAGAAGTAAGGAAAAAAGCGTAACAAAAGAAGTTGTTGAGATACCTAATAATTGTATGCAGAGTGAGAAACCCTGAAACTGGCATCTGACACAAGCACAAACACGCTAAAAAGACCTTACTGGATGAATCTGAGAGAAGCTAATCCCACATAATTCCAGTATTTCCACTAATGCAAAAAGTCTTGATAAGGCGATAATGTAATTAACAGCTGTTATTAATTTCATGCTTTTTTTTTACTTTGTCTAAATACTTTTTATTAGAAGTTACTTACTTACTCCACATAATCCTCTTTTCTTGGTTCTCAGAGATTTGGGGTTTTTTTACTGTGATTTCCCTTAATCTTTCTAATTTCTTTTTAACTGTCCTTGGTTTTATTTTAGAAATACTCAGCTGTGGCCATTTTAAATTTTTCTCTTTTTTTTTATTCTATATTTTCCTATACCATTTTATTTTTTCTATTCTTTCTCTCCAATAACTTTTTCTGTTGACCTGTCACATCCTTTGTCCTAGCCTTTCTTCAATCTGTAGCTTAGGACCTATTTTCCCTTACTCCTTTTCCTGTTTGAAAAGATTCAGGAATGAACTAGAATGCCTAGAGAAAAGGATTTAGCAGTATAGATGAAAGAATAAGGTGTGAAAACTGACACAGACCTCTAAAGTTAGACAGTTTCTGCTAAAACCAGGAGACAAAAGTATGTCTTAGCATTCACTGTGCTGCATTAAAAAAAAAAAAAAGGAAAAAAATTCCTATGTTCCTATATAACAGGAAAATAAAATCTTCCTATTTATATGTAGATCTTTATGAACTGAGAGCAGCAACCTCCCTAATCTAGATAGTAGGAGAGTAAGAACAAAAAGAAGTTATGTGAAAAGGTCTGTTGCTGGGGTTTTTTTTCCACTGCTCCTGAGACAGACATCCAGACTCCTCATAGTATGGAAATATTGTATCTGAAGATGTATTATCTTCTCTTCTGCACTCATGATTTATCACCACAGAAGTCAGCTGACGTGCACTAGCATGTAGCCAGGGTAAGTAAAACAGTTATCTGAGTTTCAAGAGTGTAATTTAGGAAGGTGTGGCTTAAGGTAAACATGCCTAACCCAAATCAACTGGAAAATGAGCCAAGCATATAAATGAAGGTAAATGGGCATGACCTTTACATTCAGACATCTCAGAGGCATTTCTGAGGAGCTAGCAGCCCTGTCAAAAGTGTTCCCATTGTTCTCTCTGAGTTTTTCAGTCAGACCGCATAGGAGTCAGTCTACCAAATACATAGAAGAAGGCTACAAGGAAAATGCTTATTCTCTATATATGGGTTTGTAGGAAAAAGAAATCTGGTATTTGAGAATTCTTTGATCTAGAAGACAAATGCAGAGAAAAATTCTGTGGCCACATACCAATAGTGAGCTTGCTTGTCTTTGACAGGAGTTGTTTCTATCTTAAACTTTGGAGTTGGTTCCATCAGCAGGGTGGAAGTTGTTGGCAGGGGGTGCATTCACAGAACTATTTACTGAGAAACGATATGAAGAATTAATGTAACAGGAAGACTAAGTACATGACCATGCACTAGGTTACACAGCATGAGATCTGACTTCTGGAGTGACAGAAAATACCACTGGATGGGAACACACATGGATCAAGAACTCAGTGCACTCCTGAAGAACCATTACATTTCAGGAAGATGCTTTTCTTGGGAAACAACTTGTAGATAGCATCAAATAATGCATCCCCTGTAGGATATATTGTCTGCCTTTCGGTTATTGTAAACTTCTGATTACAGGTATCAAACAAAGAAGCAAGCCTAACTTAAAATTGCTAAATAGAAATTCCTTGTCATGTATAAATACTTGATAAAAGTGAGTTTGTTACATAATTTTCCATTTTCAAAGACAGTGCAGTAAAGCAATTAAATTTAAGAAGAATCAACAATAAGTTCAGATAACAAGTATCATCATTTAGCATTGTGTTAACCATAACAAAAGTATAAGGAAGTAGAAATATACGGGTAACAAAAATTATGGTACATAGTCTAGATACTTGAATCAATTGAAAATAAGTTCAGCAAAGAAATACCTATAGTAATTAATTTACACTGATACGGTCAAGTTAGAGAAAGTTATTAGCCAGGCTAAAACAGTGCCGGTGAGACTTACAGGGTGCTTAAGATGATGTAAAATAATGTCAGGGTCAATGGTATCTGAAGAAGATGTTAAACTGAGTAAAATGAGCCATGAAAGGACACTGTTAACAGCCTGAAGATGAAGAACATTACAAATGTTTTCAAGGGCAATGTTGACAGAGCATTCCCATTTTAAATTAGCACTATTGTCAGGAGATAGTAGGCATGGAAGTGAATCTCTGTGTTGTGATTTTTTTTCTTTGAGCACCTCTGCAGGAAGAATAATCAGGTCTCCTTACTTATAAGACTTGAAATTATTAAATAATTTATAACACTTAAATTTAAAAAGTGAATGTGCCTGTAACTATAATCTATAAGGTATTACCCTCACTAATAGGAAAATAAAAATTAACACATTACAAAGTAAAGATAGATACAACAGAGAAAAAACTGTAACATCACATAGTAGATGGAAAATCATAGTAGTAGGAAAATCTTTCTCCATTCTTGAAACAGCTTCAAATAAATATCATTGAATTCTGTTTCAAAGGAAAAAAATATTTACATTAGAAATGTAAAAGATGTCATAGAAAATAAATGGTAGCACTGCTAACAGCTTTTTGTGAATGATAAAAAATTTATATATGTTACAATCTATGCTCTCATAGAGAAGGAAATATTAAAATCTGGTGTGTAGGTTTTACTTGTCACTGTTTATAGCAACATGAATGATGTTTTCCCAAAAACCACAATAACTACCAATATTCTTACACAGTAGTTGGCAAGAATTTCCCTGGTTTCAATTGATTTAGACACTAAAAATCCTTAGTGACTTTGAAAATCCTAACCAGTATCCTTATTTGGGTAATTGAAAATAAATATCCAGAAAAAACATCATCCAGAAGTCGATCTACACACATAAGTCAGAAAACCTCTGTCTTTTCTTAGTTACATATAGTCATTTACAGTGTTTTAAAAAAATGCGGGGTTGAATTTATTCTGAAATAGAGCAAATTACAGTTCCTTGAAAGAATTACTTAATATTGGTGTCATAGTAGCCAAATCATAGTCAAAACACCATCAAAGTTAGAAAATTTTATATGAGTCAGTTGACAACAGTAGAACAAAAGTTGATATTTTAAGGATTCATACACAGTAACCTGAAAAGAATAATAAATAAGAGTGAGTTGTGGGTCAATATCAATTGGCTAACAGATGCCCACCCAAATGGTCTCTCACTCTCCCTCAACAGGACAGGGGGAGAAAATTAAACATGTAATTGGTAAGTTAATTAAATTAAATTGGTAAGTTATTCTCCTGTCTTAATCTTGAGCTTGATGCTCAAGCATCAAGATTAAGATAGGAGAATAACTTACCAATGACTAAAACACGAAAAACAGAGGGAAATTAATTTAATTTATTGTTAATTAAATTAGATTTGGACCATGAGAAACCAAGACAAATTAGGACCGCACTTTTCCGCCATCCACTCCCTCCATCCCAAGCTCGACTTCATGCTTTCATTCCTGACTGTTCTACCATCACCCCACAAACAATGCAGGAGGCTGGGGAATTTGGGAGAGGTATGGCCATTTTTTATCTACCTTTCATCCTCTGCATGCTTTTTCCCTCCTCCAGTGTGGGCTCTCCACAGACCACTGTTCTTTCAGGGTATATCCACCTGCTCCAGTCTGGGGTTATCCACAGGCTGCAGTGTGAATATCTGCTCCACTGTGCTTCTCTCCATGAGTTGCAGAGGCATACCCACTCCACAGAAGACTCACAGAGAAATACTTGCTTCTCCGTTTGTGTATGGGTATGGATATGACCACCATGTTTGTATTTTTTTTTCTATTGTTATTTCACACCCATATGCCAATTTGAGGCTTTTTTTTCATATCCTACATATTTAGTATAACGATAATGTGCATAATAAGCCCAAAGGAAGAAGCATTGATACTGAAATAAAGAAAATAAAATTATAACTCTGTTAACAGATATGAAGAGGAGACTTTGAGGAAGCAAGGACCTTCTGTTCCTTCTCCTGTGGTATCTACAAACGATGAAAACAAAAACAATAATCTCTGAAATTTTGTGTAAATAACTATTTGCCACAATAATAGATTTATATTATACACTTTCCACACATAAGTGCTTTATATAACTCATACCCTGGGACACGATAAGTATGCTTTTGCCAGATAAATAGCAGTGTTGACTTTCATTAATGATAACAGGGTTCACAGGATGATCATACACTGTTTAGACAGTAACAGTGTTTAATGTAGCTATCACTGAATTCTCAGTCTTGCAAACATTTATTCAAGTACCTAATTTTAGTAGTGAAAAGAATGTTTTTATATTAAACTGGCTGCAAGATGAGGCCTGCCATATCGATTTTGACATACAATAAATAAAAACCTGTACAGAATATATATGGTAAGTTGCTGGACTTTCTCAGAATCGCGAACAATTAACTGTGAGATTAGAACAAGTGTGTATATTTTCTCCAGTGACCTTGTTCTTTGTGAGAAAACTTAATAATATTTTTGCTTCGCAAATATTTAATAATTATAACTTTACTATTTTATTATCTCTCATTCTTTAATGTCAGAATCATTTTAGCAGTTGTCAAGCTTTTTGTTCTGTTTAATTAAACTACATCTCAGCTGATACCCTCAGTTTCTTTTAGAAAGCCAATAGACTAAGAAAAACATCAAATGCTGGGTTTATGATAGAAATATTGACAAACCATTAAATACAAAGATGCTGTTGGGAATCTCTCTTTTTCTTTTAGACTTTCTCAGTAATAATATTTCCTTTGCCAAGGATTTTTACGATAGGAAATAAATCTGAAATGTGTTCATTTTGATTTCAATAGAGAATTTGATATCTAGACAGCAAAGGAAGCAAATTAAACCAAAAGATAAAATCACATCATGGCAACTGGCTTTCTGTTCTTTCTACTTTTATATTATTTTATGTTATAGAAAAGACCAAAACAATACTATAAACTGAAACCAACTAAGAACTTTGCAGATGTTTAGACTCTGGATTAAATATGTCTCAATAGTCTCTGGTTATTTTATTATACATAATGAGGTCTGAAATATCTTTGGAGGCAGAAACTTGTTATCCAAACCTTCATTGAATCATGAAGAGCCAGTAAAGACCTAATACTAGAACAGAATGATTAGAAGTCAGAAAGGTCTGAACAATTTTGTTATTTCCTACTGGCCACAGTCTCTTCAACTGTCCCTTTTTTGATAGTTTTTGAGAATAATTTTGAACACTTGTTCATAAAGCAATGATTTGCCTTACTTTGTGCTGTGGTTACACTTATGGACTGCCAGCCCAATAGTCCATCACCACTCCAGGTCTGCCTCACCCTTTCCTATTCACTACAAGTATTTCCAGATGAAGCTCAAGCTGGAGTTCCTGACACTTTGCATGACAAATGTACAAAGCAAAAAATTTTCCTGTGTACCTGTATGGAAACATCAGGAGACCACAAGACAAAGCAAAAAATAGTTAAATAGTATGAATAGTATGTAAGCATTGTACCAAGAGTTTAATTAACTCTATTGCATGCATAAAAGGAAACCTTGAAAACCATGCTAGTGAGCAACTTGAAGGCATCAGCCCTATTACTGGAAAAGAGGTTTTTATGATTTTTTACTGAGTCAATATAATTTCACTGACCTGAGCGACCGTCATCTCATCCTAAGAATGCATTGAAAAAACAATGTATTTACCAAATGAGTTTTTCTTCCTGCATGACAGCAACAACAGGATTATACTTTTATACACGTAGGAGCTGTATTACAGTTTACACCTTTCTTTTAAACGTGCATGTCCTTACATGAATCATCTTAAATTTAGTACTTTTTTAAAGTCCAAACTCCTGAAATTTAAAGACAAGTTAAACTCTTCTATATTGATTCATTTATTTGTAATGTAATAGGTACAAAAGAAATCCCGAGTAGAAAAAGAGCTCCCATGCTTCCCAATATCAACAATTAAAAGAAAAAATTGCAATATCAGAAATTGAGCACTTCTTATATTCTTGCTATTTGATATTTTCAATCCTATAGTTTAATGTATCTCCATGACAAAATTAAAACATTTCTGAAAAGCAAAAATTATGGATGTGAGTTATCAGAATATTTTAAAATTATTTTTTTGTTTTAATGTAGTTTGGCATGTGCAGTATAAATTTCACCTGATTCATATGTATTACTGGCCATTGTTGGCATTACTCTTCAATTAATCTTGATTCTATCCTTAAAATACATTAGAAATTAAAGATTTCCTGTGATTCTTTAATGAAGGTTTGATTTTAATTATATTCACTTACTATGTAATTAGGTCTAAATTACTCCATTTATTAATAACATATCTGGATATGCAAAATAAATGTCATTTAAATTTCATTAAACATGCTTGCAGTTTTGAGCTTTTACAGAAATGCATATTTAATTATGTCATAAATTAACAGATTGCTTTACTTGGTAAAACAATGCTTCTTGTTAGCTGATTTAAGCATTTACAAATGTGGTACAGATGTGGACACTTTTCTCCTCTCACAACTAATAGGAGAAAAAATCCATGAAGTTAATTTTCATTTCAAGATGCAAATTAGGCTACACTGATTTCCCCATTGAATTGCAATCTGTAATCATATTAAATTTATACTATGTTCCTTCATGCTTTTCTGAACTACATTTTCTGATGAAAACTTGTTTCTAGTGTGTGAGTCAACAGTTTTTAACAAAGTTTCTAATTATTTTGACATTTAAGAATCAAATACTTCGGATTTGATTTTTTCAGACCTTCAGAATCCTTGAGTTGTATTTCAAGAATTGAAAATGAGGACAAATTATATGTCAATGATGCAACACATTCAGTTCAAAATGAAAAGTTAACAAATGTAATCTTCTGTTTGCTTATTGCAACAAAGGAAAGATGAAAGAACAGTAAGTCTTCCTATTTCTATTGCAGTTTCTTTTCAAAAATCTGAACTCAGTTGATAAATATAGCTTCTGGTTATATTCTCATTTTCAAAAACCAGAAAAGATGCTCAGAGAGGTAAAGAAATTTGTTTAATGCTTCGAGGGCAACTAGTGGCAGAACTGGCAATAAAATGCCCAAGTTCTTTAACTGTTAGGTCATACAAATGATCTGCTAAAACAGGAAAACTTCCCTCTGGTATATGCAGAGAAGGCTGCACTTTACATGTTTGAATCTGTTCCAAAGATAAACCTAAATATTTTGTATATTTTTCTTTAACCTTTATTCTGTCTGTAATGGAGAAGGTCTTAATCCTGCAAAGATTTTTACAAGGTTTTACACAGCATGAAGTACTGCAGGGAAGTCATTGGAGCAGCTCACAAATACTCAGCATATGTAAATCTATTATAAACAAAGCCATGGTTTCAGTACCCCAATCTTCTGTGTGCTGCAAATTACTTCTTTGTTGCTGTTTATAAACATATTTTCAGAAAGCAGCTATATTACAGTGAAATGGTAATTAATATTTAATTAATTTCATTTAATTAGAAATTGAAATTAGGTGTCTGTTACACATATCTGCCTTAAATAAAATGAGTTCTTCATGATAAGTACTATTACACCACATGACTAATGAAGGTAGAAGACAGAATGACATTCTGGTGAAATTTTATTTCCATTTTCAAAGCAAATGGAAGAAGCCTTACAAAGCCTTTATAGCTCCATTACTAGTATCACTGCAGAACTGATAAGAATTATTCAGCTACTATTATGGAGCAAGGAAGCGGCAGATAAAGCAGCTTTTCTCCTATCTCACAAAATATGTTCCAGTCCTCAAATCCTCCCATTTCTAAAAACTCTCCTGTTCCCTGATGTATATATGTGATTCTGTATAGATAAAGGAAAGTTCAGTCAGGGCGTGTCTGCCTAAAGTGTCAAAAAGCTATTCAGTCTGCCTGCTTTTCCAGCCTAGTTGACCCTGTTAATTCCCCCCTTTTAGCTAAAAGTTAATTATGTCACCCAGGCATGATCAGACCTACTTGTTCTGAGGAGATGGACCCCTGCCTCTTGAAGAGAACAGCACTGAAACTCTGGGCAGGCACCTGTTTTGTGGACTGTGTTTTGGAAAAATAGTCTCATGGCAATAGTCTGTAATGTGGGAAAACCTAAGTTTTCCCCCTAAGCTTGAGAGAGAAGACACAGCAGAATGGTGACCTGGAAGTGCCAACAGCACTCTCCTGAATGAAATTTATATTAGACGAACACTGAATTAAAGAAAAACATTTTCAGAAGTCATAATTTATCTGTGTACTAGTTTTGTCTTTTTTTCCTTTTTTTTTCCTACTCCATTATACTTGGTTACAGCAAGACTTTTGTTCAGTGTCAGATAAAAAATCAGCAACAGAATAGAATTTTTCAGGTTCCAGGAGGAATGCTTCAAAGAACTAAATCATTGTGTGGAAGGTGGGCAGTCCTGCCTTTATGCTGTTTTATTATATCTCTCTCTTTATCTCTCTTTATCTCTCTTGAGAACACAACTCATTTCCTACATGCCTACATGACCATTCTGACATATCTATGTTCCCAGCAGTCAATGCAGATTGGATGACTAAGGAAAAATTACTCTCTGCTTTTAGACGTACCTTCTTCCTTTCTTGAACTGTACAGGGAATTTAGGTGGGATTTTTTTAAGTAGATTGAATCACCACCATTTGGGAACACATCTAACATTTTAGTTAGATGCTAAACTTTAGTTAGCAATCATGAGCAATGGTTACTTCCACTAGTCATGTAAAACTGGATTCCAAGACTTCTTCAGTTACAGCAATATAGATCTTCTTATTCTGTGTTTACAGCAGAAGATATACAGGTTTAACTCAAATTATATTTTAAATAGAATCTCACAGTAATTACAGCAGCAAAAATTGCTGCTGCACTTAAATGCTTAAGTACTGCAAACTAAAGAGTAATCGGGAGATCTGTACACAGACAGAAGAGAATCAGAACTATTGGAGTAGGTTTTTTAAATCTTTAGTTTTCACATTATTCAGTGAAGTAAAAATAAACTTCAAAGGGTTGCCCAATTAATTAATGTTTAAAATTAGTGTCATTTTAGAATTATTTTTCCTAATATTTAATTTTGCCTGTTCCTCTACAGTTTTGGCTGTTGTCCTAGCTATTGATTGCACCACACTGAAAATTCTTGGTGGAAAACTCCTAGGTAAAAATAATCTAAATGCCAATAACCTGTATTTCTATCTGCATATCTCTTTCTTGTGGTTGATATTGTTATGAATTTTAGCTGCCAGGTGACAACACACCCAGAAATAGTTACTGTCCTTTTCACACTGGAGATTTACATTAATAAGTCTGTGCTTAACATCTTTCTCTTTCATTTCTGTTCTTGTATGTTCCATTGTCATTAGGGAAATGTCAGATTAAAAAAACCCAACAAAACAAATGTATCCCTCTTAAAAAGTGTGAAATTACTTCATCTAAAAATTCTGTACAAGAATTTCAAAGGAAAACAGGGCAGTTTATTTAGATTTTAACAACTTCAAAATTTCATAGTTAACAACCAATCTGGACAAAGCTTCTAAGAAATTATAGGAACCATGACTTAATATTAGTACAGTTTTAGGTTCTACACCTAAAAGTATATTTCAAGCCACCGGCTGGAAAAGGTGTTGTGGCATAGCACATTATTAAGCAGTCTTGCAGGTCCTAATAATGCTAATTTGTTACAGATGTTACTTTTGAAATATGTAATACCAGAGCTGATTTTTTTTTTTTGTTATTATTACTATTTTCAAAAATGTGCAGCTATTGTTCCTGTGAACTTTTCATCAGTTACTTTCTGTTTTACTTTGTGTAGGGTATGCTGTTTTCTTTCTTAAAGGTGAGCTCTGAAAGATATTCCACTTACAGGAGATGCTGGTCACAGCCTGCTGCAATCCAGGAGAGCTCAAAGGCCTTCACTTAGGACTCCTGTTTATAAGGTCACAAGACAATCGGCTTTAGTCATCTGTCAATTTCCATCCTGGCTGTAATCCCAGATGGTAATTGCTGAAATTTTTCAAAAGTCTAGTAACAATAATACTTTTCCACTCTGGCTGTGACTCAGTAAAGCAACGTTTCAAGGCTATCAGGGGATGACTGATTTTTTCTCATCCCCTTCCTTGGTTAGACAACAGGAGTTCCTGGTACAGACAGTGTTTCTGATAAGCTCAAGGGGAACAGCATCACCTGGGAGTCATTTATCAAGGCCAAGGCTAACAAGAATTCCTGGTACTACAGAGCAGTCTGAGTGGAGGGAGGTCAGGATGCACCACGACAGTGCCTTAAACTACATTTTTTGGAAAGGATACGAACATAATTATATTCCACTGAGAACTGATAATTAGAATCGACACAACTAAAATGCCCTGTGTAGAATAAAAGACAGTTACTATTTTCACTTCTGAAATTAATCTTCCTCAGTGTTAGACCCCTAATGGCACGTGCCCTTAATCACTGACACAGAACCTCTCCACAGACTTATTATCACTTGCAAGTTTTAGATGAGAGCAGGATGAGAACAGATTTCCTTAAAAGGATGGCATAGCCATTGTGTCTTCTGGATATGAGCATATCAGTTCTGCAATGACAAAGCTGTGATCTAATAACGGCATGCAGTGGTTTGATCACATCTATTTCACTCTGTGAGGTACGGATTAGAAGAAATGCAAAGCAGGCCTAAAACTTCAAAGAATATAAAGTTTATTACTAACAGAGTTAAAAGTAACAAGAAATACTAATAAGTTAAAGCAAAACTCTCTTCCCTCCAGCACTCCCTAAGCAAAAACCCCTTCCCCTCCCCTTTTCCCACCAGCACTCTCCCCTCCTTTTACCACCTCTCACAAGGAGTAACAATTTTGGTCAGTGTTGCAGTCCTTAAAAGTCTTTTTCTTATGCTTAGAGAAAAGGGTTTCCTACTGCCACGCGGTGGAAATCTTTCACAACTCAGTAGTCCGCCCAGAAACAATCTACTGAAGTGAAATATCTCTCCCATGACAATTCCACAGTATATGCATACTGCAATCATGGGCCATCACATGGGGTTACAAGTCCTTTTAAAGATGAATTCTTCCAGCCCAAACACAAAGGGTCTCTGCTTCCAGTCTCTTTTAAACATGAATTATTCCAGCTTAAACGCAAAGGCTTCTCTGCTTCTTCACAAACCTCTAAAAGCTGCTTCACAACTACATGGCCTGGCATAGGCATTCTCTTACATCTTCACAGGCTGCAACATGAACTCTCACAGGCATGGATTTTCATCTCCCCATACTTTAAAATGATTTGAAGAGGCAGGCAGGAGCCCGGGCCAGGCCCAGAGGGTTGGAGGGCCCCCCCTTTCTCCGTCAGGAGACCGGGAACCAGAGGAACTTTCCACTCTCACAGGGGGTTTAAATATGCAAAAATCGCAAAAGCGCATTGGCTTAAAAGCTTGTCAATCAACTCATTTTCAACCCATTACATGGCATTAGAAGGAATCAGGAAAGAAAACTCATTTATAAAATATTGTTCAAAATGAGTAACCGCAAAGGAGAGGCTGTAGGACATAGATCTTTGGCTTTGTCACTTCATTCGTAGCAGTCACGCAATAAGCATAGGAGAAATCCGTGTGCCTGTGAATTACAACTTTATACAATTGCTCTTATACATGTCCCAAAAACTATGGCATAAGGGACAATGACAGAGTTTGAATCAGGAGCTGAATACAGTTAACTCCAATTGTTCTACAGGAGTGGGATATAAAATGATCCTTAACTGACCCCTCAAAAGAATATAAATAATTTAAAATGTATATTTAGGTGGAGGGGATGGGAAGTTTGTTTATTTGCTTGTACGTTTGTTTTTAAATCAAATTCTGCCCTAGTTACTGCTCTTGCACTTTGAGTACATCTGTTGTGAGTAGTTTGGTAGAGATTCAAGTTAATTGGAAGTGGTCACTCATTACTTCTCCAGCACAGATCCAAGTTTTACAACCACACCAGGAATACCATTGTCCAATATTACTGGGTGTCCAAGTTACATCCTTCATATCCTTTCAAACATTTCTTTCTGCTCCTTAGTGTTTTCCTCTTCATTCTAGCACAGGAGTTCAGTTATCTCATGGAACTGGTCCTGGAATATAAAATCATTTGTTTTCAAATGGCCTTCTCCTGTTCAGTGATCTGTGTGAAACTAACCAGTGGCTGAAACTCAATTCCTGCAGCACAATTGCTCCACAAAAAGTGAAACTATCATCAATTTCATCAGAGGGATTAGGCAAACCCTTAGAGACAGCATTAGCACTGAGATATCTTTCTGTCAAGCAACTCGCAATATTATTTCCTCTTTGTGTTACTCTGTAAATACATGGAGCATTATAGCCATGAATACTGCCAACTTGGCAAATTAAAAAAGCACTACAATAGCTTTCTAATTATTATATATCTGATATTAATTATCAGATATCCCCTAATCAACATTTCCATGCAAGGAACTGAGAGAGAACATAGGATGCCACACAGCACACTTCTATGTTTTCCTTACTAGAATTACTTTTAGTATTGTTACTTGGGACACCAACTGTTCCAAAGACATAACCCAGGTCCCTTCTTCAGTGCCAGTTATGTCCTCAGGAGCAGTGCAACTGCTGCATCCCTTGTTGGCACTTCAATAGGTTGTTTCCATAGGCTGTTCCTCTGGCAGGTGGTTTCCAGCTTCCACCATGACACTGGGCCCTGCTACTGGAGTGGTCCAGTCATGTCATCAGAGGGGTTTTTTGATATCACTGTCCAAAGATCTTCTTCACACATTTGGCTGACTAGCTACCTGCTTCTCTGGAAGGGTCTGAAGCCTTCTATAGCTCCGTGCCATGTCCATCAGCTGCATGTGGATTCCTTGGATATCTTAGATATTTAAAATATCATTGAAAATAACTATTTTTAAGTAGATAGCCTCTCATCTTATCTGACTCTTCATTTTCATTTGAAGATTTTGAAAAAGTGGGTTTTATTTGGTGCTTTCTTTTCTTATGTCTCTGCTTTTACGTTAAACTCAAAATGAGTTTTTTACTATGGAGTTCAGCTTGGTTTTGTTTCTAAACATGAAACAAAAGCTCTTGAAAGTTTGGATAAAAAGGTATGGATACTGTGATGGTATTATAATGTCAAAATTCCAGCAATAATCCTTGTCTTTACATTTTCCTTTCTGCTTAGTTTTTAATTGATCTGCACAAGTCCTGAAGGCTTGTATTATGTAATCTAAAAATGTATTAACAGTTCAAAGTATATTTGGTGATGAAGTATGTGTCTTGAAGGCAGTTTATCTTACATAGGCTTAAAGATTGCAGATTTTTGTTGATAGGTTGCAGAGCATAAAACATGCAATGAAAAATTACTGCAACATGATTTTTGAACTATTCTGTCAAAACACTTTATCACTCAGCTACTGGGACTAGCTTTGCTGCAGTGAATTAGCGCCTCTTCTCTCTTTTCTCCATCTTAAAGTCTCTTGATGTGAAAGGGGGAATGTTGCCACTCTAGTTATCACCAAAGAACGGGTAGAAAGCCTAACATACAATGTGAGATACATCACGGTGACAAGTGCTATTTCAGCATCATTAAAAGGAAATAATTTTCAGTTGTTGCAGTGCAGGCTAGAAAATTCAGTAACTGGATAGCACAAGATAGCCTGAGAGCACAAGCATATGACGTGTGTTCTTGCCAATTTCTGACCTTAGCAGTTATGTCTGATAGACACAAAATTATCTAGGTATCTTTCATTACTTATCTATCTAACATGAGTTGGGGAGGGGAACGGTGTTATTATTTTCTTCATGATTCACAAGGCAGACGTTATTTTTCATGCTTCTGTGAATCTAAATGAAAGTCAGATATCAGAAGCTACATTGTCCATGGTCTATTTGTTTAAAATTATTTTCTCAGTTATGTTACTGCAAACTAAATGCGGTTACACTATTGAATATAAAGTATTTTGGTTTTTGTAGCATGATTACAAAAAAGTACATGAGTTAATAGGGTTGGAAAAATACAGCAGTAGTGTTACAAGGCCTTCTGAGAAAACTATCTACATTCTGTGTTTCCAATTTTTAGGAACTGTGAAGAACTCACTAAGAATGTAATAACTTCTCTCTGTGCGGAAGTCTTGGAGATCCAAATCTATAATAACTTTCTTTGTAAAATTCCCATTGAAGTCAATGTAGTTTTGAACCCTTATCAAGCAAGATTAAGCTTCATTGCCTCTTTAGGTTTTCTATTCTATAATAATTTCCTTTTTTCCTTATTTAACAGAAGTACTGAAAGTACTGAATGTAGACATTATAAGGGAAAGACAAGTTAAAATGTTTGGTTCCTGCAAAAGTTTGGTAAATGCAAATATCATTACATCTAAGTATCAGGATCCTTACTTAGTTAGATGTCTAGAAATACTAGAGGAGTTATTCAGAACACTTCCTGCAAACTGAAGTATTATGACTACTGTGGGACAAGAGCTTTAGGGACCGCACTTTCACACCACTTGGTAACAAAGACTGCTGTGTTAGGATTTACGCCTCTCAGGGAAGAAAAACTTTCCCAATGTCAGCAAAGCAGATATTTCAAACACAGTTGTTTTCATTTACAAGGAAATATTTCAAACCTTTAATGCGATCAAAATTATGGGAATGCTACTCAACCCCAGTATGATTGTTTTCTCAACTAGAAGGCAGTGTTCTAGAAATCTGCTGCCTCCAATGCTGTTACACTCTATTATGTGACATCAACAGGACATGGGCTGATGATAACTTGTGCAGTAACCTAGAAAGACAAAACACTGAGACTTTTTGTGGACGGTCTATAGCTAAAATTCTCCATGAATTGATTAATATTGCTTTCTATCACCCTATAAATTGATTAGGCTGTATTATTTGTTTCTTGCTTACTGTGGTGCACTAAGCAACTTTCTTCTATTTAGGATTATTTATCTTTTTTTTTCCATCTTCTATGAGGAGGCATTTTTTTACTGATTTTTTAAAGCTTCATAGGAAGGCTAAGTGTACACCTGTAAAACAAAAAGGACTCAGACATGGACCTTAGCAGTGATATATAATTGTCCACACTTTTTTTATTTGCACAGGCCATGTCATACATTCAGCCCATGCAGACTAGCATATTCTAGATTAATAGAATAGAGGCAGGTTTAGGGTTATCTGTTAGAGCTAATCCTAATAAACATTTGAATTCCCTCCCTTATTTGGGAAGGGAAAGAAAATGTGAGCCTGATGTATGTATGTGAATTGAATGGATATGGGTTTACCATGCCATTTGGCCTCATAATCAAAGATCACTTCCTAGACCATATAACTAGAATAAATTTAAATTTTGAGTACCACATTACACATTATAAAATATCATTTGTATTCATCTTAAAAGCAAAGAGAGTTGTGGCATAATCTATGATAAATTTCTATTCAAAATCAGTTATAATGAAAGACAATGAGTAGAAAGAGCTACACTGCACCAGTGTTATTATTCCTGAAAATAAGCTATTAAATCATTTTGTCTCTTTGTTCTCTTGGGAATTTGTTTGCAAACAGATGCTGATTTCTATGAATGTATTCACAATACATTTACTGAAGAGCTGAAATGCACAATACACTTAATTGACACAATACATTTACTGAGCAGGTGAAACAAAGTACAATTTATGTCATGATTAGTATGGCATATATTAGCACATATAACCGCTGATTTGTATTAAAAATACTCAAGTATACACTACAATGAAAAGAATATCTGAATCACAGAGGAGTGTCTTTGTAGCAATGGTTTACCGCTTTTATGTAGTTTAACAATATGCTGATACAAATGTAAATGCACTGATGTGTGTTACGGGGTGTGTTATGAAAGCCATGTCCTTCTGCCTTCCAGTTAAACCTGTGATCCTGTTTCCAATTTATAATGATGAATTTGGGGTATCACTGCTTTCAGAATCTCGGGGGGGATTTAAAATTTTATTGTAGAAGAAATAAAAAGAAATTTTCTGAATATATCCTTTTGTGATAATCCTGTAGTGCTCTAATTGTCATCAAATTTGAAGTTAAAAAGTGACAGGTTGAACTCGAAAAAGGGAATTGAATATGAAAGGATGACAGTTTCTCATTTTTACTTCATAGAAGTGGTATTTGATGCCTAATTCTCTAAGGAGCTATGCTTGTACATCTTCAGTTAAAATATTGCTGACCATTTAAAAAAATATTTTCTGAGTCAGCTTTCTTGATTTCAATCCACTAATTGGTGTGAATCAATAGAAAGATATGAGCTTTTTCACAGCACAACTTAGCCAAAGCACATTCTTAGTAAATCTATTTATGTCGTATTTCCTCATTATGAAAACATTACAAAAAAATGGGATAAAACCTGATAAATTTTGGGTTACTTACCATCAAATTCTGCATGATTTGATAGCAAGATTGTATTTTTCACAAATTTTATGGATATATTTAGAAAGCAGAGTAGAATTAAAATGGCTATTACTAATATAATAAGAGAGGAATGTTTATTCCAGTTCTAAACAGAATGCTGTTTCACAAACCATTGCTTGCCTAGCAAAGTAAAATTACTCCTGTGTTACTTTCTCAATATTTCAAATAATTTTCTAGGATGGTTTTATTAAGTAGGAAAGTTTACAGCAAGGAACACCTCCAGTGAGTATATATAGGAAGAGAATCAGTGTTTTCAGGGCCTGGATTTCCACAACTCCTTTGCATTTAAGCTGATGAGCAATATCAGCAGGGATTTAGGACCAAGGGGATTAAGTGTGACTGGTAATATGCATCTTCTTGCTTAACTTTTTTTGTTTACTTTTCTACAAGGTTTGTTAAGAAGCCTGAGTCTGCACTAATCCTTCAGTATCTACTTTTGACAATCCTTGACAGGGAAAGGATAAATATGAATGTAATAATTGGTGTCACTGGCACCCCCCAAGGATAACAATCTGTTGCTCCTCTTCTACACTAAAGGGAAAATTGCTGAAAAACTTGAGTCCATACTAAGGAATTTAAATGTTTTATAACCTTCATCAGTTTTCATGGTTCAGGCACCAAACTGTTCTGGCTATTTTTCTAGTTTTATAAGATTTGTAAATTAAGGTATTTTTAATAAAACTGCAACAAATTTGAAAAGTATTGGAAATTTGGCTAATAAAGCAAAAAATAAAATATCATTTAGAAATTCTTTCCAAACTATGAGCTATTATATTATCTGTATCCAGGAAGAATTTTTATCTTCCTTACATATACTATTTTCAAAGAAAATTCCTCATTTTGTTTTTCTGCATAACAATTTCTTCGTATGTAAAAAAGTATACAGAAAAGGAAAACACATTTTTTTCTTGAATCTAAAAATGAACATGTCTTTTCATTAGTTGTGGAATTTTTTGCCAATAAAGAAAAAATTCTGCAAGTAGATATTACACAATAAAAGTGAGGCAGCAGATAAAATGAGGACTCTTCAAAAAGAGATGATGGGACAGACTGCAATGAAGAAGGTTTGTGTTCCACAGAAAACAGAAGTAGTATCTGTTTTGAGATCTATTATATTTTACACTGAACTATGAATTAGAGAAACTTTCACTCTGCTCAAGGAAAACCCACAGAGATCCAAGGAAGTAACAAGGCTGAATGAAGTGTGAAGCATAAAACCTACATGTTGAGGTAAAGCCCGAGGGACAAAAGATCCCTGAGGTCCCCAAATGGTGGGCGGCCCCTGACTCATGATGAAAGGAGAAACCTTGCCCCCCTCACCACTCCCCCAGAATTTCCCCATTGGCTCCCATGCCTTAGTCCCACCTGTGTTCCGCCCCTGGGCCCTTGGATAGTTGGTTCTGTGACCCCATATAGGTGAGTGCCTGAGTTTGCCTCGCGCTCTTTTGTGTCTGGATCTCCCTTTGATGCTGTGCTGTCTGCTTCGGAATAAATCCACACGAGGTGCCCTCCGGATTCTTTGTCTCTGGTAACCCATGAGCTATCCTAGCTAAGGTGTGAGCGTGTGTTTAGTGCCTTCCACCGGCACGGGTGAGAGAAATCTGCCAGCCAGAGTGCTATACTGCACCACCGGGGCTGATCCCATGCCAGGCACGGTTTTCGGGTGAACGCGGTCAGATCTCAACCCCCACACCACGCTGCGTTCACCTACATATTTCTAGCCAGGGTAGGCAATCTGGGAAACAGACACTACCACAGAGATTGCGTAAATGTTAATAAGTTATATATTAGGGAAAAAAAAACCCTGTGGATCCAGAATATTTGTGCATAAGTCTGCATAGGTAGGACATGAAAATTTTTATAAGGATCTGAAGCTTTGATGAGGTCTTTCTTGAAAGGTCTTTATAAAACTACATCAAACAACAGAATGTAGAATCAAAAGGAATTGAGAGAATTCCCAATTCAGTTATTTTTCTGCAGACAGTACTCAATATAGCCAATTCCGTAACATAACCTACTTCATTTTTAAAGCTGTTAACTTTCCCAATTTTTATCCTTCCAGCACTGTGATTGAAAGGCTTTTCTAAAAACTTATTCTTTTTACTAGTATAGATCTGTTTTTTATTATCCTACTCTAACATTTGTTATGATGTTTAGTTGACTGGGTTAATTCATATCCAAATCATTCAGTAATGAAACAGCAATAGACAGACGTTATAAAACCATCATCAATTTCACAGTTAATGTATCACATTTGAGGTAGGAGACCAAGGAGTTGACAGGAAGTAAGTAGGGTATCAGCTGCTGGTTGGTCTTACATGTGGAGAAAGCCCAGGAACTTGACCTGGGATGCATGATTAGTTACACCTTTGGTCACTTAAGCTGAAAATCTCACTTATAAAAAAAAAAAATAGGTAAAACAAAAGATAAAGGGAGGAAGTGGCTTCATACATGAACACCTGATACTTTATCAATGGCTCAGTATGAGGCAGATCCCTTGTACCTATGAGACATGCCACCAGGCAAGACTTGCATGAGCATTTGTCAAAATATTCATAGACCCTCACCTGTGCCTCACAAGTTGCACAGCAACTCACAAGACTGTTGACAGCTGCACTTAATCTAGCAGAGTACTGAAAAATCCAATATTCATCCATTTGCAGATTCCACAAGTAGTTGACAGGTGTCCTTGTTAGAGTGACACTTCTACCCCTTCTTTCTAAGAAAACTGAAAGAATGTTCATGGCTAATCACATATTTTATCCATAGACCTCCTGTTGAGAATAAATTTTTTAGTTGTTTCCGAAATTCACATAAATGTGTCTATGATGCTGCTCATACCCATCTTTTTTTCTAGTCCAAGTAAAATAGCAAGCAAAATGATTCAGTACTTACAATGACTTCAGGCCTTGGCTGGATACTATTAGGAACATTAAGATTATGGTGGTGGGAGGAAAGAGCTGGTCCAAACAAAGTTCTGCCAATGGTATGAACCTATGATCTAACTCAAGGTTTCATTTTCCTTTTTATTTCTCCTGTGGATTTTTATATATTATTCCTTAATTTTTGGCATGTGCACCTCCAACTCAATTTTATTGCTCTATTTAATTAACATTGGAGTTCATCTTTAAAAAATATTCAATCTTTACATTACTTTTATATAGTTGCCTCTTATAAGCATTCCCACATTCATCAATAAACATGGAAAATGCATCCTCAGTATCTCTGCTGTGTTCTCAGCAAATCAACAAATCTTTTAATCTTTTTGAACAAGTCTCCCCATTATCTGTGCATTACAATTATGAAAAATGAACAGACAAAGAGGTGTCTACACTTTCAGAAAGCAAAAACAAGACCATAAAAACCCAGAGACACTATTCACCACTATTCTCTATTAAGGATTTAAGTTCTCATTTTTAATGAGACAAGTGATGCATACTAAGCTGAAATGTGTGATAAAAAGGTAGCAACTAACCCTTTTAACCTGAGAAAAATTCATGATACATTTTAAAGGACAACGAAAACTCTCATATAATCCATCAAATGTTACTTTTAATTTATTCAGTAGGATGCCATGGTTAATAAAAACCAAATTATTTTTTAATATCCTACAGCTTTGAGATGTGCCTAAAGTCTTAGCAGATATTCACCTGATAATATAAAGTTCGTGGTTTATTCAACCACAGCGACTCTTGCAAACCCTAGGTTGTCATTTATTTTTCAGCTCTAGAAAAAGATTTATAATCTGATTTTAAATGCAACAGATACTTAGCCCTTAGATCTGTAGCAAAAACAATCGCATCAAAACTACTAGATCCAGAAAAACGGGGGGAAATACTGTCACGATCATAAAGAAACAAAGTGAAAATAAATGGCTTTTACTCCTTTTTTTTCTTTTTAAACACCTCTTCTGAAATCTTCAGTAAAAAGATGAAAAAATAATTTAGAAGTACATTGAGATTACCAAAGTTATTTCTTTTACTTATTTTTTCAAAGTACTGAAGAATATGTTTAATAAGGATTTTCTTTTTTCCTCTAAGAAATTGAGAGATTTGCTCAAAAGCACAGTGATTTGGAATGCATATTGTCATTCATCACAAAAATATGAGGATTTCCATACTTAAAATTTACTTTTTCTTTTTTCATTAAGAATTAAACCTCCATCACCTTCTCTGATGTCTTTGGAAAATTTTAAACATATTTTAAGGAGTAAAAAAGCATTCTCTAAAAACCATTTTAAGAGGACAGCCTTTCTTAAACCCAGCAGGAAAAATTGAACTGGAATCAAAGACAGCTTTTCTGAAATAATGAATGTTTGGACATGACTAATGTTATAGGTCATGATTTGGAACCAGCAACAGAGGTAGTGTACTATGAGCAGTCATTACAGAACTTATGCATATCCATCACTGAGCACAGCACAGCACATATATTATCATTCCTTGGAGTCTTGGCACTATGGTGTTTAAAGACCAGACATGCCAATTCAAAAATATTAAACCCTCATACATTTATTGACCAATTTATTGCATTAAGACATTCTGATGGGTCTAAGTACATGAAAATGATAACAGGCACAAATGATCTCCTTTTTACAAGAGTCCTCACACACTAGCAAACAGGTGGAAACAACAGGACTCCTACACATTGCTCTTCATGTGGATGCCCCCATGCCAGTGACACTGCAGCAGGGCCAGTTTCCAGCTCCCTAAAGTCCTGCTCTGCCTAGCTTCCCATAGCCATGTCCCAGCCCAGCCTTATCCTGATCCTGTCCCCAAGGAGGTGACCAAAACTCAGGGCTGGGACTGCCCCATTGTGCCCTTGCTGCTTTGCTCCTTGCTAGGGAGTGGGACAGGCCCTGGTTCCTGCCCTGACGCCCCACAGGGACATCCCGCTGTTCCCAATACCCCAGAAAGCAACCAGCATACAAGGTGCCTGACAGACTAATAATTACCTTGACAGGAGGTAGTCTGTATTTTAGACTACAGATTTTAATTATAGGATTCATAAACCTGCAAACCAGAATTAAATAAGTGCAGAGTCTTTATGTGTTTGTATTTTAAAAGGGAAAATGCCTAGAAAGTCATCATATCAAAACTTTCCCAAAGCATGCTTCTTGCTAACATAGCTAGTATAGTAAAGCTGCATGAACACTGACAGTAACTGTTAAATTTTGTTTGGGTTCAGGAGCAAAAAAACATGCATAAAATAACAGCATTTTCACATGAACAACAAAAATATGATTAAACATGCTTTCTGTATCCACTGCACGCTACAAATATATACTTTTCATCTATATCCCTAATCACTCACTCTAAGCCAAATCACTCACTGTAAGCCAAATCCATCCATGTGAGTGACTCACCTGTTTCCTCAGGTAGAGAGAAAGTTAATGCACACCAAAACTTGCTTTTCAGATATGCACAGTCGCATTTCCCCATCTTCATGTGCATTCCTAGAAGTGCTATGGTTTAATCAATACTCACTGTCTGAATATGTTTGGCTTCTGTGAATCAGTAGCTCAATAAACAAAGAAGTTACTGGATTTTTTTTCATTTCCAAGAGGTAGAGGTTCAATATGTTGAGAGAGTAATGCACAGCATTCATCATAATTTCTCACCATGACTCCAAATTGGATGTTTGCATTTAAGCATTTAAAAAGTTATTTAAGGCCTCTAGGTAAACTGGTCACTTTCCAAAGTCACTAGAGATTCTAATTATGTTGCAATACCGTGAAATTCAGATCACTAACTTAGGAGCTTGGATACAGATAGACAAGAAAAATCATAGAATGCACTCATGAAAAACTAGACTGTGACCTTCCTTTACCAGTTTGAAATAAGAAATATTTTCAGAAAGTTATTGTACTATTTTATCATCTGTGAGTGAATTTGACACTCTGGTGCTGACTCCCCAGGTCAGTTAATGAAAAAAGCTATGACCATTTTAGTTACAGTATTTTCTTCAGCCAGCTAATAAATATATATTAAACTCGCTGATTGAAACAAGGATGTAACACCATTAGATTTGCTCATTGGTTTCAGCTACGTCACAAGCATTTGCCATAGAATTACTTTTTCATCCTCATTTGGATAAATTAAGCAGGCTGTTTTACAGTCTGTCTATATGAAGCAGTTTTCTTTGTGTCTAGAACTTCTTACAGTTCTTTTCAGAATCTATGTGTATTTTCAGTCACTTTCATATGTACAGCCAGAATACATTAACCAAGAGTAGAGGCAATGATAACAACACCTTCCTAATGCTTTTTCTCCATTATCTGTTTGCAAATTTATGTTACTTAGAGCACCTGAACAAGACATCTTTTTGAAGGATTTATTGACAATGTTCATAATCCAAGAGACATCTTTCTGTTTTGCAAATGTGATCACCATTCTTAGACTGAATCTTAGAAGTTGTAGGCAACTTTCTACATTAAATCTCATCTTTAGAAGATTGGATTAGGTAAACATAATGCTTCCAGCTTTCCTCTGAACATGTGAATGAAGACCCCAGAGGACTCACATCTTTAGAAGATTAGATTAGGTAACATTAATGCTTCCAGCTTCCTTCTGAACTTCCAAATGAAGCCACTAGAAGAGTCACAGGGAGATAGGATATCCTAGAGTGGAAGCACAAGCATTCATCTAAGCATATAGCAGGAAGCAGTACTTTTTTGCCGTATGAAATAGTTCAAATATTATATATAATAAATCATGTTCCAAAGATCACTTTGGCAAAGACATCAGTGTTGGGTTATCACATTCTGATTATAATCTGTATGTAACACAAGATTGATATCCTGATAACCTCAATCCTTCAGTTGACCACGTGTGGAAGCCTATAGCCTTTAGTAGATTTCAGGGAATGCACGGTATCAGGACCTAAAATTTTGAAGTCAGCTGGAGCCATAATGAGTTGACACTTCAGAGATGCAGCTACACCCCATGTCCCTAACATATCACAGAAGTCTGTGTACAATCGTTTCCTATTCTTTGTTCTCCTGCACAGAATAGTGAAAGGAGCAACAATCAAATCAACCACACTCTTCAGTAAAAAATATAAGATTCACTTTCTGATTGATTCTAGTCTTATCATCCTCCCAAAACAACTGTGGCCTGTTCTTCAAGTTTGAAATCAATATAAAAGCTTAGTGCACATAAGTATTACTTCTTATCTCTTGCTTTCCAGGTTGATTATATGACAGTATTTTCAAGGCATCTTTTCTAGTGTCTTAATCAGCACATGCGTACAGCTGATTTTAGTGCTATCTTTTGCCTTTTTTTTCCTTGGGAGGGCTGTTCTCATTCTTCTTTTTTCACATGTTTTTCTAAGTCATTCTGGATTGTCCTCTGTTGCATACATGATCTCTCTCATTTTCTGATGAGTAGTTTTTATATTTTTTTTTTATCACTTTCCTGACTGGAAGTGATTAGTAAATGAAAAAGAAAAAAAAAAATTAAAAATTAAGCTAGCCTTTACATATCCATGATACACCAATGTATTTCTGCTGTATTGCATTAAAACTGATGAATCTCTATGTCATGATCTATGTTAATCAGGAGATAATTCGGTTCTTTGGCTTCTCTAAATTCTCACTCTTTCCCTATTTTTGAATATTTTATTGTTTTCAGTAGGCTTTCTTACCTTTTGTTGATCTTTTGTTCTGTATGAACACCACTATCAGACACAGGAGAAACTTCTGGCATCTTCTCACAGAACCTACCCCTGTAGCCTCCCTTTTAACAAAACCTTACTATGAAAATCCAGTACACTATGTAGGAAAAACAGACAGCTTAACTAGAATGTTAACTTAGGTCCATCATTTAAATGTCTGAATTCAGATTGGCTAATATTTGGTCAACACAATTACTTTTACGTGGAAATTGCACTGATAATAGGATTGATGGTGGCAAAACCAAATAATACTGATATTTACTTTTAAATTGCATGAAAGAAAAAATGTGTTGCTCTTGAATAGAACTTCTCTTTTCAATCATTTTTATAAAAATATATATTAGAATCATGATTCTCATAACCTGAAAGAAACTATATTTAATCATTAACTTATCATGAAAACTTTTTTAATCTTTCTGGGAAATTTAAAATTCTGACTCCTTGGATCCTCCTCCCACAATTTTCCATGCCAAGGATTAACTCACCACCAACTTCTCTTCCAAGGTGAAGTAAAGAGTTCCTTCTAGGGTGAAAACAAAGCATAGTACAAAGGACAATATACTCCAGAGTTGATTCTCAAGAACAGGAATGGATGTGGAACAAAACTACAGCATCTGTATCCCTTCATCTCTCAGCATTCTACAAAATGTTGTATCCTGAAAGATCCACACATATCCCTCATGCCACACTTTTCCAAATTCATTGCATCCCTTCAGTTCCATATTATATCAACTTCTTTCTAATAGGCCAAAAGATAGTGTCAAATATTTCAAGCACTTTTAACAGGTAAAAAACATCAAGACATTAAAAATTGTAACCTAAGGCCAGAAGGGTTCAAAGAAGCCCCAGGACCAAGAACTGAGTACACAGATATGACAAGTGGTGCTAGACTGTGTTAGCCCTGCAGGGTGGGTTGCACTGAATCAGTCACTTTCTGGTAGTGAAATCAGAAGTCCTCAAGTCGTATCCAAGTTCCTTCTTCCCTTAGGAAATCCAATTAAAGAAACCTTAACGGCGAAGAAGATGACCAAGTATTGCCTTTTGTTATTACTACATTGAATTGAGCAACACAGACTTTCACAAAAGTTGAAAAGCACCTAACATGAGTAATAAGTGGGAGGGAGGATACACATTCTTCCAGGTAAGATGCAAAAGCAAAATTCTCGATATTAGTAAATTTAATTCCTTTAAACTTTATGAATCCACTTAAACTCTACATTATAGACATCTAAAATTGGGTACCCATATCTAGTCAGCTAAATGCGTCTTCAGGTTTCATTCACTATGTTGACTAGGGACTTTATGTACTTCCATCCATGTGGACATTTAATGCCTGTTCATACAGTCTGAGAAACAAAAGATGCAGTGATATGGCTGGCAGATGCAGCACAGCACCAGCACAAGATATGGCTGTTCTGAATATAAGGTAAGAGAACAGTCAGGAGAATCTCCTGGGGCCCATCAAAGGGTACTGGATGCCAAGATTTGGGCAAGTCAATTAAGTCCTTGACTTCCAATGACTACAAGACCTTAGACATATAATTTGAATATAAATGCTTGTGTACAATCCTCTTGGAGCCAAATCCAACTCTGGGCATCTCCACTGTAAAGTAATTTTGAAATCCTTCATGCTTGTCCGATTTGCATAAACATAGGTGCCTAGACTAATTTCAAACATCTAAGGTATCCAGGACATCCTCACAACACTGGTAAATAGAGTGCCTGAACTAAGGCAGTACAAAGCCTTTTTGGGAAGCAGATAAACAAGGATGAGTGAAATAGCATCACAAACATTATTGCATCCTTTGGTGGAATAAGATCTTACAAAAAAGTACCATAAGACCTCTGCTTATAACACCTGGCAGGATTCACCTAAGTTTTGGGCAGTTAAGTTCAGTCAATGAATATAATACCAGGTGACTGTCATAGATCTGTAACATTTTTTTAATAGTAATGACACTTTGCTAATTTAATTCTAATTCACTAAATTGGAAGCTTTATGGCTAAAACCCTTCTGGGTGTTCTATTCAATACAACTGTTTTTCATTTCCTTCCTGGAATTGTTAAAAAATTATTTTGCATACCTTATTTACTCAGCTGCAGGTATCACATTACTGTAGGTTGAATTTCAGTAATACACTACATTATTTTTATGTGATCTTTATCTAAGATATCTAAGATATCTAAGGGATGCTGTAAAACATAATTAATGTGTTTGAATTGTTTGTAAAATTTTAAATGGAAACCGATGGAGACAACTAGAAAAACTTAAGACACAATTGAGAAAAATCACTGAATCATAGAATATCCTGAGTTGGAAGGGACACACAAGGATCATCGACGTCCAGCCTGGTTGCACAGGACAACCCAAGAGTCACACCATGTGCCTGAGAGCATTGTCCAAATGCTTCTTTGAACTCTGTCAGGCTGGCCCTGCGACCACTACCTGGGGAGCCTGTTCCAGTGCCCAACCACCCTCTGGGTGAAGAACCTTTTTCTAATATCCAACCTAAACCTCCCCTGACACAACTTCAGGCCATTCCCTTGGGTCCTGCCACTGGTTACCACAGAGAAGAGATCAGTGCCTGCCCCTCCACTCTCCCTCATGAGGAAGCTGCAGGCTGCCCTTTTCCAGGCTGAACAAACCAACATCAGAGGAAATGGCCTTAAGGTACATCAGGGGAGGTTCAGATTAGATACTGGAAAAAAAAAAATTCACTGAAAGAGTGGTTAGGTATTAGAATAAGTTTCCCAGGGAGGTGGTGAAGTCACCAACTCTAAAAGCATTCAGAAAGTGTCTGGATGTGGCACTTGGGGATATGGTTTGGGGGTGACTATGGTGGTGCTGGGTTGACTGTTGCACTAGATGATCTTGAAGGTCTCTTCCAACCTTGATAATTCTGTGATCAGGCATCAGACTAGCGTTAGTACAGTAGAGTAGATAGTCCTATTGTAGATAACTACTCTTACCCGAAATAGCTGTAACAACTTTCCTAGCAGACACTTGTGAAATAAAAAATATTATTTTCATTCCATTAGAATTAAATGCAGAAAAAACATTCTCAGTTAAAATGGAGGGTGTCCATAGTACAAGTTCCATCAGATTAAGCAGACTGGTTTTAAGAAACTAGTGTAAATTCCATTTGCAACAAAGGTCCATGGTACATCACTTCTGAGTAACAGTGTTATGCTCTTTCCCAGGTTCTTATATAATTTACAATAGTAACAAACAACAAAACTTTTCAATACTAGCAAAGAATTAATTTAAAACTAAAATTTAAGTTATAAAATTTGGACTTAAGCAATATTTAACACAAATGGTGGAGTGGTGATAACATTACCAGGCTAAAATAAGACTTTGTCAAAATCAGTGCAAGATAATGAGTGATGAGGGATTTAGGCATGTAACTAGAAAGCCTCAACTCCTTGTGAGGCTTCAGAATATGTAATCCTGTAAGAATAAAGGTGAAATGAGATAACATTACTGTAAAAAATTTAATTATTCCCTGACTATTCAAATTACAGTAAGAAATCTTTTTTCTTGTAATCCCTTGTTATCAGGGGAGATCTCATCACTTTCTACAGCTACCTAACAGGAGGTTGTAGCTGGGTGGAGGCTGTCTCTTCTACCATGCCTGCAGTGAGAGGACTGGAGGAAACGGCCTTAAACTGAGACAGGAGAGATTCAGATTAGATATTAGAAAAAATATTTTCACTGTTAGGGTGGTCAAGCATTGGAATAGGTTGTCCAGGGAGCTGGTGGAGTCACCATCTCTGGAGGTGTTCAGGAGATGTCTGGATCTGGCACTGGGTGATATATAGTGATTTAGGGGTTGATGGGAGGACTTGATCTTAAAGGTCTCTTCCAATCTTGATGATTCTATGAATCTAAGTGAAAGTAATAGAAGGAAACAATGCAAAATCTCACAGAAAAAATGAAACTGTCTCATATAACCTGATCTAGTCCTTCTCTCTGTGTCCTCAGCCTTTACAGAGAGAAGAAAATATCTAATTGCTGTAAAATCTTTGAAGGAAAATCAAAATTAAGCACAATCAATACTTGATTATGTAATACCTTTCATTAAAAATTTCACTGATATTATGTCTTATATTTTAAGTGTATATATTTGCAAATAACTTAATCAATTAAGAAGAAAATTTACCCTACCATGGAGACATTAATAACCTCAAGTATTTCCAAAATACTTCATACCACTGAGTTAAAAACTTACTATTTTATTTTAGGCTCAATTATTATTTAAACAAAAAGAAACCAAACAAAAAGAAACCAAAAAACCCCAAAACAAAACCAACAATTGGAAAATAAAACTTATTCTTGTTGATTTGAACTTACTGATGCTCTCAAAAGGAAATTTTCTTTTCCATAACCATCTTGGAAGCCATTCATGTAATTGACAAAGTTATTGCTAGAATGTTGTAGCTTGATCTTAGACAACTTCTTTCACAGTCATCTTAAAAGCAGGTTTCCATGGCTTCCATTTCTCCAAAAACGAAAGGAGCAATTCAAATAGCATTCAAAGACTACTCTTTCTCAAAAATAATTGCTAACACGGAAAATTACTTTGAGTAGTTCTAAACTTCATACTGTCAATAAATCCACAAGTTTTCTCACATTTAAGTTTATATTTATTGCTTTTTTTCCTCTGTAGGCTTGCACGAAATGTCAAGAAAAATCGATGTGAGAAAATCAACTTGAATAGAAAGATGAACAATTGCCATTGTTGTAAAAAAAGTCATGAATACATACATACTTGAGAGCAGATTTTGGCTCACTGGATGTAAAAAAACCCCACCAAGATTATGAATTTTCATGGACAATGAAAATAAAGCAGTGGCAGCTCACTCCTTTCCATATTCCAGTCATTAAGGTGATATTCTAAATTAGAGTGCAGAACTGTGATGAAATTAACATTTCACAGTAAATACCTTAAACACTTCCCTAAGCATCCATTGCTTCTCTGTGCTAGGTATCTAAAGAACCTAAGCATTTTGCCTGAAACAGTAAAGTAATTCTATTATTCGTATGGCCAAGTACTGAGAAGTCAAGAAGTGAAGTCTGTTTATTTTATCACTGACTCCATATGAGAATGGTTGAAATGGAAGAGTGCATTGGCAGATGTTATTATACAGGATTGATGAGGGAATTCAGAGGAAAGAAGGGACGGTTCAATTGCATTTAGAGGCAAAGAGCACAGAACATTGCCTATGAAGCTGGCCAGAATGGTTCAGATAAAAAAGTTGTCTGCTCTGTGTTGCGTCTGCTGAAAATAGATGAAATCTGCTATGGCGTGGATTTTTATTACTCCCAGACACAACGCAAATAACATGACTTTAAGATGTGCTTTAATTTCTGTACAACTCTGACATTTCATTTACCTGTTTGCAATATTTAAGTATGGATCTGTTTACAGAGCTTTGGTGTATTTTTCCACAACATTATTCTCCTGCTCTATAATTAACCTTTTGTTTAGCAATAGCAATTATAATTAAATTAGCATGCTGAACCATACAATATTTCATGCTAAGCCTACAGCTGTTGACTTCATTTTAATTTGAATACAGCCGAAGTACTGAAATAGATTTTCCTCTATATCATCTCATTAAAATAATTATAGGCATCTTTTAAAAAGTAAAATCTTAATGAACTTAAACTAACTTTTAACATCTGACCTTGCCACTAATATATTAGAGGGGCTATGGCTCACCAGGAAACATCAAATATTTAAGGAATTATATGGAATATAATTTTAATTATATCCTACATACTGTTATGGTATTCAATTGATTCTGATTTTTTAAGTCTGTTAAATACACTGGTTGGTTTTTGTCAAATCCCTTATAATTTCTTGTTGTTCTTTATTTTTCTCTTACGGCCTTCTTGACACTTACCTTTTGCACAGAATTGTTCATATGTCTGTGATTAAAACTGTCCCATAGCAGTCCAGCACATTAATCTGCTGAAAATTCTGTTCTGCTGCATTACATAACAGTTCTTACTTCTTACAGAAGTCTTTAGTTCAAATCTATTTCATTTTACATCCCCTCAGCCATGATCCACAGCTTCTTCCCTCCAAAGTAATTTGCTTCTTACACACATGTTTTTTTTCCCATTCTGCTCTTGTGAATGTAATACCTGATTTGAATTAGCCCATTAATCCATTCTCAACTTTTTAAAAATAAAAATTTATATTCCATCCACAGGTGGATACTATAATCCCTTCAAGCATTGGTCTGGCTGCCACATAGCAGGAAACAAAGAAGTATGTGGGTTTCCTGCTAATTCTTAGCTATGTATTCCCAAAATGGAACTTTCTTCTGATGTGCAATAATGTCAGCCTTTCAGTTCTCCAAGCCTATCCCAATCATCCTTCAGTTACCTACTTTATTCTTCTTGCCATTATAAATTTCTTATATTTCAGCTTCTTGCTTAGTTGAACCTCCATTAAGAAAACCTTAGATGAGACCTCACCTACTGACACAAAACATGGAATTCATAGAATAGTATGAAACGCAGTTTGAGAATATGATTATACTAGTTTGAAAGCAAACCAAGTGAGAGACTCGAAATCAGAACTACAATTTAATAGGAAAATTAAAAATAAATGCAATAGTACATAAAACACTGACAGAGTCAGAATAGAACCTGACACCCTGTTAGTCAGGGTGGTGGTAGCAGTCCGATTAAATGGTGGCTGCAGTCCTCTTGAGGTGATAGATATGGTTCTGTTGAAGCGGTGATCCTGTAGAAGGGTCTGGTCTTCCTCTGAAGGTCCAGTGGTGGTTGTGTAGCTCTTGTCCTCTTGGGATCCAGTAGGTAGGGCTGACTGTGGTGTTCCAAAGCTCAGATTATATCCAGGTAGGAATGCTTGGTTCCTCCCCCTGAGCGGAGCATCTCACAATGGGATGATGTAATTTTATGAGTCATGCAGTGAGTCTTGGTAGCCCATTAACAGGAAAATATCTCTCCAGAGGGACTTATCAGGGATGTGTGCTGGGAGAGATAAAGAACACTGCCCCACCTGGTTTCAACAGCTGGCTCATTAACAGAAGATATCTCTTGGGGGGAGTTACCAGGGATGTGTCATGGAAGAGATAAAGGACACTGCCTCACCTGGTTTTAACAGATGGTGATAGAATATATACTTTTGGTTACATCTTACGTTGTAACCTAAGACAATGATTCATCTCATGTTGGAAATCTGGAATAGTTTAGATGACTCACATTATATTTCTCCCATTCAATACAAAGGAACAATACACATTACCCAAACTACTTGAAAGTATTCTGCTTTAGCTACGACACTTTTAGTCAGAAATCCAAAATACAGCACCATGCAGCACCACACTGACTGCTCAAAAAAAAAAAAAAAAGTCTTGGCTTTTATCTCCAGTCAGAGTAGTTTGAATTGTAAAGAAAGTGAAGGGAAATGTTGCCCTATGACCTAAATTTCTGCATCTGTGAAGAAAGAAAGGAACAGCTTTTGTCTTACCTATTTCATGTTGCTTGCACTCTAACATACAGACCATCTTTGCTTGTGCACTTGCTTCTAGTAGTAGAAACTGGTTTTAAACAGAGTAGCTAAAGTTCTCATCTCCTCTTCGTTCCACCAAACATAACAAAGGCAGGAATAACCAGACAATTGTCATACTGAAAGCCAAGAAAGTTTTTATCGCTTCAAATAGAAACAGTCATTATAAACTTCTTTTTAACTGGGCATGTTTTCCATATAAACAGAGCTATAAACTAGGTACAATTTTATAATTGAG
Organism: Eulacestoma nigropectus; assembly: GCA_013397775.1. Lineage (NCBI taxonomy): Eukaryota > Metazoa > Chordata > Aves > Passeriformes > Eulacestoma > Eulacestoma nigropectus. The sequence goes on from VZTE01002322.1 coordinate 447,741, forward strand.
TTATAAATCTTAGAAATTAAAAAGAAGACATAACAGATGACTATAGCTTAAACTTTTTGTGCGCGTGCTTTCTCTCTCTTTCTCTCTCTCTCTCTACTATGTATCATTCTATCAAGGTGCTTGCTAAAGTATCTCTGCTCCAGAAGAAAATCCACGGTACTCGAAAATGATATTGTTTTCTACATTTTTTTTTCCCAGCACAAATATAGTCTGCTTTGGGGGTAGTAGTGCTAATTGCATAAATACAAACTGAGCTCTGTAATTCCCTATTTTAGTTCTTCAAATCCTCAGTAGTCCTCATGACCAGCCTAAACAAAACAAAACAAAACAACCAAACCAACCAACCAAATGCCTTTCTAGAAGATTTTCCATCTCTCTGCAAAAATTTCCCACCTACCTCCTTTGGTCATAAGTTATCCCTCTTTTTTTAAAATCATTTAATTGTCTATTACTACATGCCTTATTTTCAGACATTTAGTTGTCTAGTGTAGCATAGTTTGTTTTGATATATGCAGAATAAAAAAAGGTTAATTGGTTAAGAAAGGAAAAAGATCCTGCATGCAGTAGGGATGGAATATACCTGCCTTATGCCCAAGCTATTCACTCATTCTAATCACTGGGAAGAGGTAGATATGTTCAAAGAATAACTCACCTGTCCTGTCTCAGCTCTTTGTCACCCCCTAAGGATGACAATTTCTCTCTTTCAAATATAAAGGTTGACTGGAATGACCAACTAACTTGTAGACAGTTAATCAGAACAGAGAACTCTTGGGCTTAAGAATACACCTTCCAGTATGCTTCATCTGTTCTCAGAATTCAAAGCCTTTAAAACAGGACTGCAACTGATATCTCAGTTCCTTCTTCTAAAAGGTGATTAATTTCTTCCAAATATTGCAGGAGCACAGAAGTAAGATTTTAATTCCATTCCTTATTATTTTCCCTTCATTTTTTATTTATATATTTATTTGTTTATTTATTTATCACAGAAACATACATATATAGTGATCTTTGATTAAATACATAATGTCCCATAAAAACAAGGACTTGAACCTGGATATCACATTCTAATTACTTAATGGAAAGTAAAATAATCTTGCCAATATGAATCCAAGTGGATTTACAACAGAATGTTATAGTGTTATGATGTAACAGGGTGCTCTACTGAAAAAAGTAGGTTCAACCAACCATACTCCAACCAGGAAACTGGACTCCAGGTTCTGGAATTGTAAGTCCAGGTATTTCTTTAGCTGTGCCACATTTTGTTCCAAACAGACCAGTTTGGAACAAACAGAACAGAACAAAGCACAAATCTGAATGTGAAAAAGACTCTGTTGTATGCTTCTGTATTCATTCCTACTACCTGAGTCGCCACTTGGTTCTTTTCACTGTCTCATCAAAAGCCTGTTTTATTAGCATCTGAGTACACAGGACAGATCTAAGTTGGCAGACAAGGCATTCAAAGGAACAGGCTGTAGATATTACAGTAGGAGCAGACCTATTATGCTGTACTAGATGTAAAATGTTTTTGGCACACTAAGATTCTCATATTACAAATCTCTGTTCTGCACCAATAAATGTTTACATGGTCAGTCAGCAGCTAACAGGCTTGGCATGCAGGCATTAGCAGTTTTGGATTAGGAAAACATGTAGAGATAGATACTTAAATCTCGTGCAAGTCCTCCTGTGGACCTAGCCAGCAGACATTTTTTGATCTTTAACACATAAAGGCAATTTGCTTTTGTCTGCACTGACTAGCAGTTTATCTAAAATACTCCTCAGAAGGTCTGATTCCTTTTGAAGACAAGCTCAATAACCATTCTGCCAAATGCTGACTGACAGCCAAGCTGGTCAAGATCAATTTCTGAACACTCTTTCTAAAAAAAAAAAAAATATTATTTAAAAAACTCAAGCCTCCACCTAGACATCCAAGAAATTACCAACATGATTATGAAGTCTTGGTAGCAGAGAAAAACTGATTGGGAATTACAGCTCGCAAATAAAACACTTAAAGAAACTGGTCCAGTTCCTGGTTCAGCACCTTTTTCCACTTTAGACTAAAGGTGCAGCACACATTCTCCCTAACTTGGTCTTTTCTTTCCTCACTTAAGGTAATCTTTTCACCTGGAGTACGGGGAGAGACTCTACGTCTTTGCAATCAAAAACAGTGTTGGAAAGTCTCCCCTCCCTCAGACAGACCATTACTTTCTAGACATCACAGGATTTACACACATGTCACTGAAAATTATGAACATGCACCTTCAAATACCTCACGCTACCACTTTTGGTTAATCAATCCATTAATACATATTAGATGACATCCTTAAGCCAAACTGATGACTCCAGATATACCATTAATTATTATTTAGAATTTTTACAGTGGTCCTGTAGCTCCAGTGACTTGATGAAATTATTCTTGATTTACATTAGAATCACAAAGTCAGTCTAGGATACTAAGAGTTGTAAAGACCAAGAGGACAAAACGCTATTGTTGTCAAGTTCTTCAAAAATTAACTGAGCAACAATGTATAGAGGAAATTCCTTTACTAACTACTTTTAAATATAATTATATAATATAGCTTATTAGAACTGCTGGTTGTATAAATAGTAGAGTTTAAAATAACACTTCATACTAACTATCTGCTGTGCAAGCTAAGAAGCATTAAGGAAAAGAAACTCAGCTTTACAGCTACTGTTAAGGAAACGTCTCACTCTGACCATTCATGAGGTTCCCTGGCAGTCACAGTCCCAAGGCCAGATCCTCACTGCTGGGGCAAAGCCCCTTCTCCCCAGGCAGCTCCACTGACTCGATGGGAGCCCTGCTTGGCTCCCCACTCACCCCACTCACAGAGTCAGACCAGATTTCCCATGGCAGTCTCGGATGTCTTGTTCCATAAAGCCATTTATTCCCCACCCAGTAACACAGAAACAAGCCAAGCTACTTCCTTCAAGGAAGGACCCCTAATTAAAGAACTCCCCTGGCTTTTACCATCACAGTCTCCCCATGCTCCTGCCCCCTCTCTGTGTCCATCCGCCTCCCTGGCTTCATCTGTCTTCATCTCCTTCGTTATCCAAACGATCGGCAATTCCCATCTCCTACTGTGTCTCTCAGTGTCCATTCACCTGGCTTACCCCACCCATCTTCATGGCCTCTGTTATCCCAAAGGTTGGCAGCTCCCAGCCTGGCCTCTTGTCTCCGAGCTCAACCCACATCTCAATGTGCATCTCAATCCGCATCTTGCCAGCCCAAATACCCGCACCGGGTGTGTTCCTCAACAGCGTGTCAATCATCGTGGTCCATTAATGTCAGTACAGATAACTGTATAGATTGCCAGATTTATGCCAGCTAAGAAATTTAATTTCCTTTTTCTGCCTTCCCTGGTATGGGTTGGTGGTTTGGATAGTGAGGTCACTACCTAGCTCTGCCTTGTTTAATTTCTGAAGATGAGCTGCACAGTACAATGAAATTATGCTGATAGAAAAGTGACATCAGACAGCACTTGGGGAAATTTCTTTGTTGTGTCACCCAGATTTAATTAGGCAAAGCTAGAAGATGGGGAAAAAAAAGGCTTAGCTGACATTGATTGCCATTAATGTATTTCTAAGGCTATAATTCCCTGTGACTTGGTACTGAAAATATAGGAAGTCATCTTATACTTGATTATAAATCAATTTTAAGTAAGCATTTTATTTTTACAATGTAATTAACTGAAAAATGAAAAATAAAGTAATCCCTTCCAGAGTGAAAATGTTTTTACAACTCTTTCAGGCTCTTTTTGTTTTGCAGTATTTGATACCATTTCTTTATCTCCTTTTTGGTTTCTTTTTATGTTTTAGGTACATACAGTATCTACAGAAATAAGTGGCTAGTTTTCTTTTTTGCTCATATGGAAAAAAGATGACACTGAGAATTTTGTTCCAGTTCAAAACATTTTAATTTTTGTAACAGCCTGATTAAATTCAACAATTAGCACTGAAATTCAGGGTAGATAATTTTTTAGTAATTATAGCTATACACAAAAGGGATAAAATAAAATCCTTATACAGTGATAGTCTCTGAGCTGACTATGCTATTCAGGGAGAAGATCATAAAAGTACAATGTCTGATTCTCTGAAAAGATGTCTAGTGTTCAGTAGTAACAAAAAATTCAGCTGAATTTTAAAATTTTATAGGAAAAATTACAGACAGCAAAGGAAACAAATGCTACTGTAAATTAATATTGCATGTCAATCTATAAAACTTTGTACAGCTCTTGTCCTTCCATTCCAAAATGGATGTAATTAAATAAATAGTCAGAGAGGAGAAAAGGCATCATCAACAAGGATCTGAAGGAACGTGGAACTAAGAATCTATAGACTGGAAAAGCAAAAGGCAGAGCCTATGCCTGGCGGGGGGGGGGGGGGGAAGAGAGAGAGAGATGATGTTGAAATATTTAAAGTAACGAACATCACAAAGAAGGTGAACAGTGAGTGTCTGTTCATTGTCTTCACTTTTCAAGAGCTAGAGGTACCTTTCACCTGGCTTTTCTACACCATGGTCTCGTACAGAACATAAGAAATAAAAAACATAGGAAAAAAAACCAAGGAAAGTGGACTTAATTTATAACTTCTATACTCTAGTCAGCAGTAAATTTCACAATAGAGCCACTGGCCTAGTAAATAATGAAATTTTTCGTCTGCGAAAACTATACTTCTTGAGTTCATTTAAACACCTCTGAAAGTCTGACCTCTTTGTAGGACCCTATGGAATCCAGATCAGAGATTTCAGAAAGTGCAGGGAATATGAAGATCTCATACATTAGAATTAAATTTTGGTAAGAACTGTTTACAAGATCTTTCTTCTCTATAATCTTCTCCTCCATTTCAAAAGGAAATCACATTGTTCTTTTTCCATCAAACGTTGTGAACATAACAAATTTTCATATTACATGATTTGACATAAGGTGCCAGAAAGCTAGGACATACTAGAGGAATATAGCATGGGAAGGACACTCTGAAAGAGTAAATTCCGGAAGATAGATTATAGGATTTTAAGTGTTTTGCCTACAAAAGCTCTTTTTCCTTCTACTATTCCTTTATAAGCAGTACTAAGTGTCATGATTATGGTTCCCAGCTCAGTCTTCCATGCTCCTGAGCCAGATGGTGAAAGAATTCAGATTACCTACATCATAATAATGTAACAGTTTCATTTTCCAATACTAAAATGGCATTTCAAGAATATGATATGTTTCATGTTATATGACCCGTATATGAGCTGTGAGGCTTTTTAAGAACTACTTTATTTCACTTAAGTATTTTCAATGTGGAAAAATTAATGAAACAATACTTGCTCATTTAAGTCATTAAACTGAATGGTTTCTGCCATAAGCTGTAGTAGTAGCTGGATGGATAATGCAGTAACAGCCATTCCTATGGTTCCAAAACAGCAAGTTAAACAATTTGCAGAAGGACTCTATTACAGGAACTCTCTTATCACATTCAAACACTTGTGGGTTTTACTTGTCAGAGTAAATTGTCTGCACTGTGTACCCCATGGACTTCACACATAAATAATCAAGTTTTTTTAAAAGCCAAATGGGCATTTAATATAATATTGTTAAACAAGCTAGCCTTCTCATTTTCAACATAACTTTTTTTCTTAATTCTTATGAGGATCATTTCTTGTAGCTAGATATTACTCTTTTACTTAGATATTCCCTTCGTTATCCCACAACTTTTCGTAAAGACACTGAATTATTATGAACTGTACGTAAAAGTGTATATAATCATCTACAAAATGTGATGCATCAACTTTATTAAAAATGGCACCTGTATGCTTGAAGAGTTTGCCCTTTTCTGTCACTCTGCTATCTAGCAAATAATTTCTGTTGCTTTTAAAACCTATGTGAACTTAGTAGCTTTGCCATCAGATAATATTGGCTCAAGATTTGCTAAAGTAGGTAGCCATGTTATAAGCTTTTCTTGCAAATTTTGATGGTACTAGTCCATTCAGAGTGGCAGCCCCAGGGGCATGTTTGTATGTTCAGATTCCAGGCTGTCCTCTCTATTTAAAAAGGAAAGAAAATCAGGGATTTAGACATGTACACAGAAAAGAATCCTGTTGACTTGGTGTACTTTTTGAAGCCAAATATGTAATTGGGAGGAATGAGCCATGTGTCAGTTTAACTAAATTTATTAATCAGTCCTGTAGGCAATGTTATGCAGTTTTGAAGAAGATAAGTTCTGCAAGCATGTAAAGTTTCTTGATAATTGAATGAAGAAATGCCATTTTAATGCTCTTTCCCACATTCTTCTTAGGTTTAAACAGTTCAGGCTGACAACTTCAGTTTTGGGTAATCCAAGGGTCTAGACAAATAAAATATGATAAAGTCTGGGATGATGATCAGATCCACACAGCATTTACAAACTGGATTAGTCCCTTGCTCTGTTATGAGGTGCTCAAATGACTCCTCTGTCTCCAAGCAGGGCATATTCTGGAGTAAAGTCATCCCACTCATTGTTTCAAAAAGGACAGCTTGCAGAAAACTGAGCCAATGTTGATTACCTCTACCCTCAGTAGCTCTCCAATGCTACTCCAAAACATTGTATTGTTGCAAGCAGCCTGTGTGCCTTAACGCCATTGCCAGATAAAAACGTTTAGTAATTGAATCCTTTCTTGAGTTCAAGAATGGATTTCAACTCACTTAAATCTAGGTTACTATATTTCTATCATAATCAGTGAAAATCTAGTAAGTACAATAGGTGGAATTTGGGCAGATTTATCATACCCTAAGACAGACTACTTTTATCTGAATTTTTTGTTATCTGACTTCTAGACTCGTGATTGTAGTGTTATGGGGATTATTTCCATTTCCCAAACATGGGAGTCTAACACTGTATGAAATACTTGGAACTTTTCAAACCACCTGCCTGATGGCAACTGACATAAGATGGGACCTGTAGGAAACCAATGCCTGCAGGTGGGCACAGATCAGTGGTGCCCACAGCAGGGAAGGGCAGGGCTGAACTGGGGGCCAGCCCTGCTCCAAAATCACTGGGGCAGGGGCTGATGACCCCAGGAGGGAGCGATATGAAAAAAAATCTAGAGAACTGTTATATGATCCTCATATCAACATAAGAGAATCTTACATCTACTGATCAATGGAAAGTCAAAGAGATTTGCTAAAGTAAATTTACACATGCCTAGACTCAGATGATAAAATTTTAAGATGCATGTAGCCAAGACTTCCTACACATTTATTTTTCAAAAGCATTAAAGTCACTAAAAACATTCAGAGGGACCAAAAAGTGTATTCCAGACAAATCTGCCAGGAAGCTCTGTTGTATTAATCAGTATCTTACTCAATGACAGACCCATAGTGTTAGTAGTTTTGCATTAAAACATTCTCTGAATTCTTAGCACATCCTTGAGGTGCTGAACAAGTTATTCTGTTACAGCCAAAAAATAATTTTTGTTCAGGTACCCACAGGCAATGCAGAGTTAAGCAAGAAGCAGCGAATTGCAAATATTGCTGAAATACCCACTGTGCAGATCAAAAGATAATTTATGGTTTAGAGAATACATCAAATTAATTTGAAAAGATGTAAAAGCAATTTCTGAAACACACAGGAAGGGATTCACTTAATTCTAGATTCAACGCTTACATGCTAGCATATGGCTTAACAATTTGTGCGACATATGCAAGTGCTGACTGTCTGAGATAAAGTCATTTTTTATTCTTCATTCGTTAATTCCAAACTGCTTGAGTTCCTCAGCAGAAGGGGGACAATAAAAATAACTTTTTTACTTATGTCAATAGCGAAAGGCAGTCCAGAAATAACATTGGTGTGTTACTTGATGAGGATGGCCACCTCACAAACAAGACAGACAAGATAGACAAGGCAGAGAAGTGTAATGCCTTCTTCATTTTGGTCTCCAACACTTATGATGGACTAAGGGGGTCTCAGTGCCCTGAGCTGCAGGACCAGAATGATAAACTCTCAGTGGACCCTGAAGTTGTGCAGGAACTGCTGCTCCAGCTGAATCCCTGTAAGTTGAGTCCTGATAGGATTCATCCAAGAGTATACCCAAAGAGCTGGCTGATGTCGTAGGACCTCTGTATGATTTCTGAACAGTCTTGGGATTCTGAAGAGGTCCCAGTTGACTGGAAGCTGGCTAACACTGTCCCAGTTTTCAAGAAAAGCAAGAAGGATGACACTGGAAAATATAGGCCTGTCAGTCTCAATTCAGTGGCTGGCAAAATTACGGAGACTGTTATTCTAAGAGTTATTGAAAAATGCCTGAAGAAAAACATGGTCATCAGTCACAGAGTGTCTTCATTATAGGAAAATCATACTTGAACTTAATTTCCTTTCACAAGAAGGTAACCCACGTAGCTGATCAAGGGAAGCCACTTGATGTAATCTTTTTGGATTTCAGTAAAGCTTTTGATGCTACCTCTCACAGTATCCTTCTGGACAAAATGTCCAGCAAACAGCTGCGTAAACACATCATGTGTTGGGTGAACAACTGGCTCACGAGTTGGACAAAAAGGGTTACAGTGCATGAGGTGACATCAGACTGGTGACCTGTCACTAGTGGAGTTCCACATCTTCAACATCTTTGACTTAGATGCAGGACTTGGAGGAACACTAAGTAAGTTTGTTGATGGCACTAAATTGTGACGACTTGTCAACTCTCTTGAAGGCAAAGAAGCCTTGCAGAGAGATCAAGACAAATTAGACTACTGGGCGATCATCAACCGTATGAAGTTTAAGAAAGGAAATTGCCACGTACTGCACCTGGGGCAGAGCATGGTCAGAGCACCATAGGATGTACATACAGATTGGGGAACTGAGCTCTGGAGAACAATGCCACAAAGAGCGACCTGGGGGTCCTGAGTGTTGGCAAGTTGAATGTGAGTCAGCAGTGCCCTGGCAGCCAGGAGGGCCAACCCTGTCCTGGGGTGTATCAGGCACAGCACTGCCAGCTGGGCAAGGGAGGGGATTGTCCCACTCTGCTCTGCACTGGGGTGGCCTCATCTCGAGTATTTTGTGCAGTTTGGGGCACCATAACGTAAAAAAGAAATTAATCTATTAGGCAACTGTGGGAGGTCCTTCGCCCATGGCAGCTGCTGCTAATCATGAAGACTCTGCCTCAGAGGCGGAAGACTCCTCCTTTGAGGGGACGTCCGAGGGCGGCACCTCGGTTTAGGACCTGCCCCACCTTCTGGAAAGTTCTGTTGAGTTCGGTGCCCTATTGGTTGTTGCTCGTTGTCCCCTCCCCCCAGTTAATTTTATTGGATCCTGGAACCCTATACCCTCCCCCTTACTCCTCACCCATTGGTTGTATCCCTTTCCCCCGCCCAGTTCTCGCCTTCCTTAAAACCCCCTGCACACCCTTGAATCTTTGGAGTTCTCCCTCCGACCTCTCCCTCCCAGAACCCTCGTTCCTCGACCCCAATAAAGGAGAACACGGGGAGACCCCCTTCCCCTTCCTTTGCCTCCCTCCTTTGTCTCTTTTATCATTGTGCCCGACGGGCATCGCTCCTGGAGCCGCTCCTCCTCTGTGCGAGAGACCCGCACTTGCCTTCGAGAACCCCCTGCACTGTCGCAGCCTCTTGGGCTCACGGCGCGTGTGTCTGTGGTAGAGGGAAAACCTGTCCCGGGCCAAGAGGCAACGACAACAGGCAACATCCAAAGGACAAAAAAATGGTGAAAGGCCCTCAGGGAAAGCCGTATGAGGGCTCCCTGAGGACATTTGTTCTGTTAAGCCTGGAAAAGAGGAGACTGAGGGGAGGCCTTATTGCAGTTTCCAACTTCCTCATGAAGAGAAAAGGAGGGACAGACACTGATCTCTTCTCAGTGGTGACCAGTGACAGGACCCAAGAGAATGGCCTGAAGTTGTGTCAGGGGAGGTTTAGGTTGGATACTAGAAAAATATTCTTCACCCAGGAGGTTGTTGGGCACTGGAACGGGCTCCCCAGGGAAGTGGTCACAGCACCAAGTCTGAGTTCAAGAAGCATTTGGACAATGCTCTTAGGCACATGGTGTGACTCTTGGGTATGGCTTTGTGCAGGGCCAAGAGTTGGACTTCAAAGATCCTTGTGTTTCCCTTGTAATTCAGGATAATCTATGATTCTATGAGTTATAACTTAACATTTCTTTTACCTTTCAGTGTGTACATGGACAAGTATTTGTCACAGTCCAAAAAAAGGTACCATAAAAATTACGACTCTTTTCATGCCCAGCCTTATCGTGGCAGTAGTGAGTTAGTTGCTAGCTAGACAAAAAGAAAACCGAGAAAACTTACCATATAAATTCAAACTTTGGAATTATTGATTTCAATATGAAGTATTATAGAAGCTGTCATTATTCTAGCTTATTTCTAGCTACAGCACCGTGACATTTATTTTGTAAAATATTAGTGTAAATTTTAAAATTCAACATTTTCTGTCCTTTTTTTCTGGTTGAGTTCATACAGTATCTATTAATCTGTAGTGCATTTTTTCTACTAGTTCTGGTACACCTGAAGTGGATATGACTGTATGTGAAATATTTTTTTTTCTTTTTATTCACTATTACTCCTTTATGTTATTTGAAGTCATTCTGACCTCTCAAAGACTCAGAAAGCAGAACTTGAAGAACTTATTATAAGTAATGTCTACTTGAGGAAAAAAAAAGAACATGTCATTTTGGCAGAAGCACCGTGTATTTCTGAAGCACTGTGTATTTCTCTTATTGTGTCACAGCAAGAAAACAGTCTCAGGGATAGCAGGGGAAGGGAACTGTATTTTGCCTTAGAGCTTTCTCTTCTTTTGATCTGTTAAAAATGCACAGGTTCATAAATATGTAACGTTATATGTGTTTGCAGGAACAGGCCTTTGAAAAAATACAGCCGTAGTGCTTTCTTTAGGACTTATTCAATGGGTTAGAAATTATTTCAAAGAATTACTCTAACTGAACTCCAGTTTTTGTCCAGGTGAGGACAAGTTGGGGTGGGTCTTAATATGTGGTTATTAGACTCAATCAGAATCTGCCTTTTCATATATTAACTCTTAATTTCAGTGAAATCCATCAAATACAACCTATATTTTTTTCCTAAAATTAATGTTAAATTATTAAATCTTATGTTTTTGTAAAAATGAAAAATAATTAAAGCAACAACTTACTCTTCCAGACCTTGTGTGCACTATAGAGATTTTATATTGTCAGTATTTTTCCTTACCTTCCTCTTGTGTCTTTCATCAACTTGAGTATAGTCTCATGACTTCATCAGGTTGCCAAGTGATAGATTTTATACCCCAGAAAAATTCTTCTCAGAAACAGCATGAAGTTTAGCTGGGAGGAGAAGTTCAGAGTCTATTATCTTTTTGACAAAGCCTTCCTTGATCTGCTTAAACTCACTCCTGTAAGTCTCTGTCCTGAGGTTAAGGTCTGCAAACTAAAAAACCATTTCACTGAAATGATTTAACTCTCACTTCTGCCTGCCTGTAAATCCTTTTCTGGCACTAGCATTGATCAGTGTGTCAACAAGTATTTTTCCTGACGATCATTTGCACTCTAATTGCTAATAATGGTATATGAAAAGACATGACAGAACAGAATGGGAATTCTTTCATATCTAGTCATATGGGATTTCTCATCAGCTTGAGCCCCAAACATATGATGAGTGAAACCTTACATAAAAATAATTCAGCTGGACAGTATAATGTGTCATTTATAGCAGCATTTTCAGTCAGCACATATTAACAATTGTGAGTGGGATGGGTGGGGTGTGGTGTGGCATAGATACAAGATTCTAGCACAGAAACAAATAAATTCAAAATTCTTCCAGATCTAAAAACATCTAAACCTATTTTCTTTTCCTTTTCCCATAAAAGTGTGGATAAGTTTTACTGTGATATCTTGAATCTGACCTCTGGAATTGATTCTTGAAATCTGAGTGGAGCTTAAGAGAGATCTTGCTCTGACCTGGCTTCTCTTTCATAAGCTAACAGAGAAAAAATCAATACATTAGTTATTTGCCCAGGTTTTACAGGATTTAAAATATATTTCTTTCAGCACTTTTTATTTTACGTATTTCCAGGTGAGAGTTTTTCAGTGATGACATTTTAGACATATGAGGGTCTCTCAAAAGGCAGACTGGAGTTGTAGATCTGAAACTCAGTCACAAAAATAGTTTGGCAATTTTCTAGCGTCTTGGCCAACATCTAAGACTTTTTAACTAATGTCTTTTATATCTTGTAACTACTTAATATAATCCATTTATAGATTTCAGTAGACAAAGTATGCTAATATGATAAGCAGTCTTCTCTTCCACACCTTGATAATACACAGTATTCACATTATATTAGAAATTTGGTCAATTACCAGGACTATTAACAACAATTTTTATCTGTGATCAGATTGGGAGCTAGACCTACTTACTAAAGGTTAACTGACATTCACAGCAGAGTGATAATGTCACTTCTGAAAGATAAGAAGTGGCAGTGAATAATCTTTCAAGAAAGCTGCCAGAGCTTATATTCAGGCTTAGCTGTGAAAATGTGTGGAAAGGAGTTTTTAATCTGTGTATACCAAGCTACATGAATTTTCAAATCCAGATCTTATTCAGCAAAACAGTGCATAAGACAATTTTTTTTTTCTTTTTCTTTTACAATGAGGATGAGATAGCAGTTTTAAGGAGCTGGTATAAGATACAGGTCGCTATGAACTTAATTCTAAACTCCTGGTGCAGCAAGTGTAGAACAAAATATTGCTTACTTTCTACTCAAGTTTGTCTGATGCAAAGAGTAATTTCAGACTAAAAATAGCAAAAAAATTATACCTTCAATTCCTTAATGTAGAAAATAAAAATCTTAGAAAACAGGTTGCAAACCATCTTTTCAGGTCATAGTAACCAAGCAATCATTGAATGTCACTCTGTTTTCTTCTCTTAATCAGCATAGACCACTTTGTGCAGAGGCAATGTAGCAAAATGCTCTCAAACAGATGTTTGCCACTTCCTGATCTTAAACACAGGTTTTTAAATGCATTTCTGGACACTGCAGAATATGCCTAAACATCAAGGTCTCCCAGGGAATTTGTAAACCAAGTGAGAATCAACCAGATTTTTTAATGTTTTCTTAAAGAAAAACAGTATTTCTGGGAATTTCTTTTCTTTTAAACTGTCAGTTTGGGCAATTTATTATAGTATATGATATTAAAGTGGGCTAGTTGTCTGATACGTAACACTGTCATTCTTTTTTGCAGATTTTTTTTCTCTTGTAGCAATAAACCTTTTTAGCAAACTGTATTTTAACATAACTATGTTGACTTTCCACCACGGAAATGTGAGTGGATAGTGTTAAAGAAATCCCTGAGCACAATAATCTTTTGAATTCTGCCAGCATTCTCAACATTTCCCTTAAGTTTGGGGGTTTCTTCATTCAGAATGAAATTTCCTAGTCAGCAGCAAACTGCCAACACCTGGCTTAACACCAAATTGCTTAGTCTGGTTGTGAATTAAATCATGCTAACAGGTTCCTTCTTGTGCACCATAATAAAGATAGCTGACAGTATTTTCAGGTTCAGCACATTCTCTTTGATGTTTCTTGGTGACCTTCTGCCTCCACTAGGTTTCAGTGCTTTCAGAAATATCATCACCACTGCAGAGTTAACGTATGTTGTAGTCTGCCATTTGTCTGCATCCACAAAAATAATTATCCTATCCATTTACATTACATCCTACAATATTCATTACATTTTGTGTAGTCTTGCAGGAAAAACTTCTTGAATAGCTCATGTAACTAGAACTGGAAATGCTCCCTCTGCAACTGTCTATGCCATTGAGAGAACCGTGGCTTTAAGTTTTCAGCTTAGTAATAGGTATAGCTTTGAAGTCCCCTGTAGGAACATTTATGGATAGATGTGCCAAAATGTGAACATGAAAAAACCCAGTTTCAAGGAAACACAAAAATTTTACTACAAGATATTTGTTAGAAGGGATGTGATTTTTTTCTTTTGCATTATCATTACTTAATGTGTTATTACACAGGTATGTGCATTCATAAAATTCCTAAGTTTTTCATTTAACTAAATTATTTTGGTGTACCTACTGGAATAGATAGGCAATGCCTTATGATTCTATACATTTCAAGTATAGAATCTCTCTCTATAAAATGCTCTCCGTGCAAATGGAGCAAAACTTACCCAATTGACTAAAGAGATGCTGATAAATCATCTTGCACAGTGAAATGGGTTATTCAGCTCTCTGTGGGAGGTGATCTTAGAATACTGCTCCATGTTAAAGCAAACCTTTGTCAAACACAGGGATTTGCAAAGCCCTTAGCAACAGCAAAACCCCATTAAAGTTCTCTATATCAGGTAATTTCTTTTCACTAATGAAGATCATCCAATCACTTGGTACATTTCTAAAAGATTTGAAGAAAAACAAATTAGGACTTCAAGGCAAATATAGTACTTGTACTAAGTAAGCAATTTCTAATGTCTAGATTACAATGATGCTAACTTCACAATAGTTTTAAAAACCAGTCTTTCACATTTTCCAGAAACTAATCTCTGAATTTCTCTTCTGTGGGATCTGAAGAATGCTTTTCATGACAAGTGCCAATTTCTTGTAAGGAACAGATGATTTGCAAAATATTCATATAGAATAGGTGCAATAAATTATCTGTCTACAGTATAGAAAAAATATAAAACTTTAAAAAATTCTCACAAATGTTCCCTAAGAATCAGAAAAAAATACATGGAAAAAAGAGAAAAACATATTGATGATTTTTAATTTTACTTAAAGCAGATGATTAGTGGATACTTTTTAAATGAAAGATACATGAAAAAATATTGTTACAAACAGCTGTAACACTGATAAATGGTAAAATCTACATGAAAAAGAATCATATCACAGATATCAGTGTCAGAACAGGAACACAAACATAGGTACAAATTTTAGCTTTTAAAATTCTTGGTCAGAAAGTCCAGTCTGGGATTCATTTCAGCTCCAGTCTGAGACAGACACAGTCAGGTATTTAAAGGTTGTAGCTTAACCTCACATTTGGCGTCTTCACTCAAGCACATATTTAGGTTTGTTTTTTCTTAAATTGTAGGTATAGAATTTTGATTTGTTCCTATCTACATAGCTTTTCATAGGGTGTGTCTACAGATCTGAGTTCAGAAACACGGTATATTTTGTATCACAGAAACCAATACTACTGCCTCTAGAAGTCTCCAGCTCAAATTCAGTGTGTCTGCTAAGATAAATGTTGATACAGGTAAAATTGTGCAATGAGCACATATAGAAGCTTACACATATGCCCTGGTTTTGAAAATTTATGTAAATTTTTGTAAATCTATTCTCTCAGTGAAGTTAAAGGTGAGACTGAAGGGAAACAACCTCATCTGCTTCCTTAATCACCTGGAAAAATGTTCCAAAGGTTTTTCACCAACATACAGAATTTGCTGCCACTTTACAACATATTTTTAAGCCAACAAAATAATTTAAGGAGACAGCACTAATAGAGACTGAACAAGAATACTTACTGAATTGCTACTCATGCACACCTACAACTTCTTTGCACTACTGAAACAGAAGATTTCATCCAGCTTTACTATATTACAGCTTAATATCCCCTCTCACATTCCTAAAACATTATTAAAAGTGCCTGCTAGCAGATCCATCTCTTTCAGACCAGAGCATACTCATGCTGAAAAAGCCAGCTGATTGATTATGGTGATCTGCCACTGGCTGAGAGCAGTTACTACTTCTCAAGTCATTAGGTTTTATTTACAGTACAGTTTGAATTTTATTTTTGCATTTCTTATTAGCCATAAATTGATTTTTCAAATTTAAAAAAAAAAAAAAAAAGGGTTAGAGCATAGGTTAAGAAACATCTTCTGTTTATCTATATAGAATATATGGAAGAAAGCATATGCATGGTGCAATAGTAGTTGCAGTATTCTTGTTTAGGTATTCATCAAATTCAAGGAACATCAATCTTCCAGCTACCTAAAAGATTACATAGAAAAGTGGAACACATAAACTGCAAATTAATCGGTGAGGAGTCTGGGAGCCCGTAACTCACTCCAGCTGACATGTTCTGGTAAGAGAATGCACACACCCTCCGCTGTCATCCTACTCATCCCCTGCAGCTCTGCCTACAGTGCACACTGATAAACACAGAGCGTTACACGGATTATGGACACAGCTTCTAGGGGCTATTGCTATGACAACATTTACAATACAATTCTAAACTATATCCACACATTCATAAGGGAGAAAAAACCATATATTTGTTGGCAATCAGAACAAGACCTAAAGGTCTTCAGTTCCTGAAAGAGACCCTACAAGAAAGATGGAGAGGGATTCTTTACAAGGGCATGCAATAGGACAAGAGGGAATGTCTTTAAACTGAGAGTGGTTAGGTTTAGGTTAGATATTAGGAAAAAAATTCTCTACTTTAGGGTGATAAGGCACTGGAACACATTGCCCAGAGAAGTTGTAGATGCCACATAATAATGACAAAACCTGTTTAATCATTTCTGTTCCCAGCATATACTTTAAAATCTACAGAAAAACTTACTCAGGTAATCTAAAGAGGAACTTTTCAGAGACAATTCAAAATCTGGTTGACTGTGTTCAAAATTTTCTCGCTCTCTTTTTTTTTTTAAATTATAATTTGGTTTTGAAATGCAAAAAAATTTTAGAGGTTTTTTTTTTCCCTTGGTAGCTTTAAAAAGTTGTAAAAGGGCATTTTTAGTGCCTTGTAGTATTGGACCAAAAATTCTGCTTACTAGTATTTGTTCAAATAGAGTTGATCCTATGAAACTCTGTGACGATTTGCAATAGCATTTAATTTTTCAGCAATTTTTCAAATACCGTCTAATAATCAAATATCATCTAACAATCAAAACTTGGAGCTCTATATTAAAGTGCTGGGGAAATTATCTCAGAAGAACAATGTAGCGTTATGCAGTTCTTTTGCAGTTTTTGTCATCCATTTCCACACCATGTTACACTTTACAAACCTCAGCCAAGTAGATCTGCAAGCAAGGAAGCTGTACTAAATGGAAATCACTGTGAGTCCAATGGATTACAACACTGGCACAAGACAAAGAGGGAAAAAAATGTATATGAACAATCGTGCCTTCTTATTCTGAGACATAATCCAGCTGTCTCTGAAAGCTGTAGCAATTTTTGCATAGTCTTCTGAGACTTTGGAAGAAAAGTTATTATGTCTTTAGTGACTATAATATTGATAGCATGCTGGTACCCAGGACTCAGATTTTCATAAATGCATGAAATCTACTTTCCCTCATTTGTTTTTTGAAACCAGGGGAGGTACTCACAAAATTAGATGCAGTTTCTTATAAGGATGTCAGAGTCTTGGCATTTTACAACTTAAAAGAAAGTTAAAAGGGGTGATAGTGGGATTTTTTCCTACTATTATTCCGTAAATAAAATATGGTCTTATAATTAGACAGACAAGATAAATATACTATTCAAAATCTAGGAACAAGAAAATAAAGTGTAAAATTATGGTCTTTCTAAACTGGTTATTACCTACAACCAATGTGAGCTTGACATGAACAAATCTCTGTTGGATGTATAGTATCTTAAACAATATTTAATTCGATTAACTTTTGTCCTCCAGTGCACTTCCTATTACACTGTAGAAATATTATTCTTCTAGATATGCTATTTACTGTTGAAGATTTGGGTGACTCAAACAGTGAATTCTCAAAAGAAAATTATATAATCCTTTTACATGCATTAACTTTCTAGCATTTGTTTTATCTCTCCAATCAGCACTACTTCTACTAAAGAAGCAAAATGATGGTTAAGAGTGGAGCACACACAGACGTGAGTGAGGGCATAAAAGAAAGACAGAAAGCACTTTGGCGTTTAAGTTTTCCATTGCAATTTGATATTTGGCTCAGAAAAACTAAGCCACTATTTCTTCATCACATACACTTTTCTTTCCACGTTAAGTAATTGTCTTGAACAACTTTGCTACTGATAAATGCTAATTTCGTAGTGAAGGCTTGATAACTACTAGCAGTATACACAAATTTAAACTCCCTGCTCTCTCCTGAATAGCTCCTGATTTTTAAAATTGTTTTCCATGAAAATGCATTGCCAGTCTAGTTCATTCTTCTTAACCCATAAATAAGACTGCAGTTCTGCAAGTTCAGCATGCATTACTGAATTTTAGCCTAAGCCAAATGCTCCACAAATATAATGTATATAATTTTCATATTCTTTGTGGTTTTCAGTGTGAAAGAACAATAGAGGCTGCCTCTGCCTTTCTCTTTCAATATGCTTTTAGCCTGTCATGTTATTGTTCATGCTTATAAATTAATTTTGGAACTTAAATGTTTTGTTAGGTTTAGCTCCTCAACTAGAATTCAAAAAAAAAAGTTATAATGTGATCATAATGTGATCATAATGTAATTTAAACCCTCAAACCCCTAGCTAAATCTTCAGGCACCTAATTCTGTATTAAAAGCTGCCCTGACCCATCCAGTCATTTTTCCTCTTCAAACCCACAGTCTTCACATACCTCTTTTGAAGAGTTGTTGTTCACCACAAACTGAGTCTACTTTTAGATTTCCCTGAGAAGCTCAGTCTGGAACAGATTCTGTTGAACCCATCCTGCTATACATAGTGTTTAAAATGCTTTACCACTTCAAGGGACTGCTGTTCTAGTCTCCCATTTCCTCGGAGTTTGCACAGCTGTCAGGCATTCAAGCTTAGAGGGATACCTGACTGACAGCACTGCACAGATGGGACACCTGACACCAGCTGATCCAAGGGATATCCCATGACACCATATTCAGCATATAAAGGCAGATGAAGAAGGAAGGGGGGAGTAATGGCATTTGTCTTCCAAAGCACCCATTATGTGTGATGGATCCCTGCTTTCCTGGGGCTGCCTGAACACCTGACTACCCATGGGAAGTGGTAGTTTTCTTACTTTACTTTGCTTGTGTGCATGGCTTTTGCTTTGCCTCTTAAATTGCCTATATCTCAAATCATGATTTTTCTCTTTTACTCTTCCAATTGTCTTCCCCATTCCACTACAGGCAGAGAGTGAGTGGCTGTGTCAGGCTTAGTTGCCAGCTGAGGTTAAACCAGGACATTCCTTTTGTGTAAAAGTGTTCATTTATTAAGCTAAAATGTGACTGTAATGAAGTGCAACACTGCTACTTTCACTGAGAGTATGGACTATGCACTTGTGTGGAAAACTGCATTTAGATTTCTGCCCCCTCTCCCACAACCTGTTGATGGAGTCTGTGAAGTGTTTAGGAATGGAGAATTCATAAGGTTCTTCTTGCTAAACAAGTAGGAGAGTGGCAACTGTGGCCTTGGAGGCTCCAGAAAAGATGGAACCCTCTGTGACGACAATTTATTGGATGTTTGAGAATGCATACCTGCTCTGTTACAGCTTAAGATAAATGTTTTTAAAACAAAAACATCAATAATTTATGTTTGCCATTAAATTATATCATAAAGGAAGATAAGGTGTTTGGCAGGAAAAATTACTCTTCACAGTACCAGAAACTGCAGTGATGTCTTATAGGTGCCGGAAAGGAAAATCAGGAAGGCACAACAGAAGATGCCTCTGTTTTGAAGTAAGAGCTGGGATCTTGCTGAATGTTTTTTTCTGCTTCAGAGAGTTGTCATACAGCAAATGCTCTTTTAGGTGCCCAGCAGACATTGGCACACAGATATTAGTAAACTAAGCTGAACAAGGAACCATTCTCTGTCCCTGAGGCAAAGTGGAATGGCACAGCCACCTCCACACAGTGTAGCACTTGGCTACATGTCTTTTTCAAGCCTTATGTAGTACATTTCTGGCAAAGAGACCTAGTCGTTATTTTTATCTATTTTTATCAGTTCAAAATCTCTGAAGAAAAATCTACAGCTGACTCTGAGATTTCATGACATATACGCTGAAGATCTGCAGTGTATCATAAAAAATATGTGGAGGAGTTTGAGGATTCAAAGCCTGCTGGGATAGTGCTAGGGAATTAAACAGAGCAAAGAGACCCAAATACTCAGTAGTGCCGTCTGTAATGCCTTTTGGGAGTGTTTCTTGGCATTTTCTCTCATCAGTTTGTGTTCAGATAAAATTTGAGTGAACACTTTGGCACAGCCAAAACTGTAGCAGTGGTGACACTAAGAATTCAGTAGCCAAAACAATCACAGGTTGGTGCAGAAGACTATCCCTTGGGCATATTTTTTTTGTGGTAGTGTTCCTTCTGTTTGTTCGTGTTTTGTTTTGGTTTTTTTTAACACAGACATAGTCAGCAAAGGTTTAGTTGAAATCTCAACAAAAAACTGATGATAGCTGTCCTATTTCATCTAGGAAGGCAGAGTTCTTATGCCAAAGTGAATACAATTCTTGCTGATCTAGTAAAGTTTTCAAGCTAAGGCAGAGACTCAGTACTACTCATCAGACACAGCCAGAAGAGAATGAAAACATAGAGGCAGCTACTGAAAACATCAGTGTGTAAGTCCATAGTTGTTTCAATATAAAGAGGCCCCACAGGTCTAAGATATTCTCTTCCCTTCCCTCTCTTTATGGTACCCTCAACCTTGCACTCTTTTTTTTGTACACTCTGTGTGTGGTAAGTTTGGTCTGGATCACAGACTCAATCCTACCCTCTATGCTTGTGGTAAATTTAGCCGTATAAATCCATGCAGCAGTGAAACGAAAATAATGTGCAAAAGTTTTTCAGGGAGACTTTAAATTCCATCTAGATTTAGGGTATCTGTGGGGATTAACTGGATATGCCCCCCACTACAAACCAAATAAACAGAGCTGAATGTATCTTTTTTCCAGGTTCAACATGCAATGTTTGAAAAGACAATAGATCGTCTGAGTTTCCAAAGCTTTTTAGGACCGGCACAAGTTCAAATAAAGCTCTTCAAATACAGCTCTAATATATGTTGATTCATCTCATGCTAAGCTGACAGCTGTAGTAGAAATGACCTTTGATTCTATCTGTCCTCTTAGGTATTTTGGAAAATGAGAGATCTGTAGATAAACAGTAGTAGTTTCTTACCCCCCTTACAGGTTCATCCTTGTATTTTAAATCTTAATGTACAGCTTCTAGGGATTCTAAAAGCATTCTTTATCACTAATCAGGTCTTTATCTATCACCAAATGCTTTCCTTCTGCAGTAACTGTCCTTGAAATTTGAAAAATTAAGTCTTTGCAGCAGCCTAGCTTAAAGTAGTATGCAACATTTTTTCCTTTTCATTTAGCATTTCCAGAAGACTTCTCATTGTTAACTTCTTGCCTTAAACTTCTTAGAACGTCTTCCTCTAACATCTCTCTGCTTCATCTCAGCTTGTTTTTCAACATAAGGGAGTAGCATCTATTTCAATAACCATTTGGCCCTATTAACTAGGACAGCTTCCTATTCAGCCGGGCAACAACACACTTCTTTTGATTTATTCTTTACATTTCTCTTATGTTCTCTCATAAGTTATAACAGTTGTTTTCTTTTATATATATTTATATACAGTTCCTCTAGACTGGGTGTTCTTTGTATTTTTTTCCTCCTCTGACAAGGAACTATCCATTTCATTTTCATTTTCACTTACTTCATTAAGCACAACTACTGTTGGCATTTAAAGCACTAGCTTACAGCAACAATTAATTACAATCAGTCAAGCTGCTTTGCCAAAGGACAGGAATTACTCAGTTAAACCAGCGGAATAGACAACGAGGGAAACTAGCACTGCATGAGCAGGTCATCTGTTCTATTGCTTGAGATCGCTTGTATTAAAACAGACTTTTAGCATTTTGGAACAAGCTGTTTTAGGGTCTAGAGAGCAAGGCATATGAGGAGCAGCTCAGCATCTGGTGTTGTTTAGCCTGGAGAAAAGGAGTGTGTGGGGAAACTTTATCACAACTACCTGAACAGTGGCTGTAGCAAGATGAGAGTTGACCTCTTCTCCCAAGCAACAAATGACAGGACAAAAGAGGAAATGGCCTCAAGCTGAATCAGGTTTAGGTTTTTCACTGCAAGCATGGTTAGGCATTGGAACAGGCTGTCCAGGAAGTTGGTGGAGTCACCATCCCCAGAAGAGTTCCGAGAAATGACCGGACTTGGTATATAACACTATGGTTTAGTTGATATGGGGGTGTTTGAACAAAGCTTTGACTTGATGATCCTGGAGGTCTTCTCCAAACATAAAGATTCTATAATTCTATTTGGCCTTCCACCTTTTCTTCTATTTCTGCCTTGAAGAAGATGAAACTATTACACTTCCCAGCACTCCTACTATGCTTACCAATAGCTAAATGCTTAAAAGTATATCAAGTGTCTCAAAAGTCAAAAAAGTCACTTCCATTTTATAAATGCTGACATGATCTCTATTTTTTTCACAGAAGCTATACATACTCTCTTTCAAGCATCCCTACATCTCACCTTCTTCGTTCCTTACCATCCCAGGCTCCTCATGAAAATGCTGAACCCTGATCTGGTCACATTTGTTCTACCCATCTTTCCCGTCTATTGATAGAAGTGACTTCTTAACACTGCACGAATAAACTCCTCCCTTTCCCCTCCACCAAAAAAGCAGTGAATTTGTGAATTTCACAACTGCTCTGCTACTTATTAACAAGAGTGGAAAAACTTTCCCTTTATCTAGGACTATTCTTCTGTTGTTTCTTGCTTCTTGTGAGCCACCACTGTTTTGCTCCATTGATCTCCAAAGTTTAGATTTAGGAACAATTCCTTTTCTGATCCAAATGACACCTAAATGCAATGTAATAAAGCAGAATATAGAGAGCTAAGCCCAAGATCTGGAAGGCAGGGATTTGACCTATATTTGACTCAGGTCTATTCATGTTCCTTATTTCCACACATATAATCAAAAAGTTGAAATCCAACTTCATGGATTGGTGGTCCTGCTTGAGCAGGAGGGTTTAAATAAATTAATTCCTGAGGTCCCTTCCAACTTCAACTATTCTGTGATTCTGTGATACACCTGTTTTTTGACTATGGGTTTCTGTGACTTGACTATATGAAAAAGAAAAAAAATTGTCTTGAAAAGAAAAATCAGTGGAAGACAATGCTCTAGATGAAACTGGATGACAAAAAACTGGGGGGACTAGACCTCCAAAGCAACAATATTGCAGAATAAATTTCTCAAGTTGAGACGGATTATAACCTGCCTTCCTCTCAGCTGACAAATATCTGGTGAGACAGAATTTTTAGCTTTTGAGTGAGGTTTCTGGTCAGCACAAGAACTGCCTATTGCAAGTGGCGTCTGTATCGGAAAGCTTTTTTAAAGTGACTAGATTCTTCCAAAATCTATTTTTAAGCTTTATGGGAATTTGAACTCTTATCTATCCAGTCCAGTAAATACCAGTGAGATGTCCCAGAAAGCTTCCAAAATGTATTGTTCAACTGTGGTGCATTCTAAGAAAACTGCAGAAGGAATTTAAACAAATGCTAATATGGAAGAGCATGAGAGTTCAAAACTGTGATCAATATTATATGGCTGATGTGGGTTTTTTAAAGCATTTATAAGAGAGGCTGTTCCTCCAGCTGGTTCCTCTTCTATCTTTCCAATCAAATTTTGACTAAACTGGAAATGAGTAATAGTTTAGATTCATTGTTAGCAAAACATAACCCGGAATGTGTGTAGATGCTGATAATTTCTGTGTCATTCCTACAGAGTCTGTAAAAAAACAATAAAAGCTGCAGAACTTTAAATGCTTTAGTAATGGGTCTTTTTTTGATTCCAATAAAATTGTTTCAGTTTGAAAAAACAGAATTCTGATTTTACCTATTAAAGATTTTTTTAATGATGCTGTTTCTTCTACACATAGAGATAGACTGGTTTTCTTCTTTCCTTTTTTAACCAGATTGCTTCATTTCAGTGTTTCTTCAAAGTACAAGGAAGATACATTGTATTCCGTTCAGGAAAAATACATTCAGTCTTTTCAGATAAGTGGCTTATATGTGGAAAAAAAGAGCAGGATTAAAGAAAAAAACCAAGGACAAGGGAAGGGAATGAGTACTAAGTGGCCTTCAATCACACAAGAGATAGAAGAAATCTCCAAAGCCTGCACTTCAGAGGAGTAATAAAGCAAACAAGAGAAGAGTGCACAATAGTAGAGTATGTAAATGTCATGATAGATAGAAATAAAGAGAAATTAATGAAGTGTTCTTTTAGAAGAGACTGAATTATAAGTGCTATTCATATTTGTATTTATCTCTGAAGAGAGCTTACTGGAAAGGCAAAGTAACAGTGGGGAACACAGAGGGTAATATAAGAACTCAAGCTGTTATAATAACCGTTCAGGTGGTTAAGAGAAAAGTCTGTATAGGAAAAAAAAGTGAGGTTGGCCTATTCTAGTGGTGGCAAAATTCTGAAAACAGTTGAAATTACTCCAAACCTTAATCAGGGCTATTATGTACCAGAAAGTTACAGAGAAGACTTCTGAAATATTATGAAATATTTCAGAGTATTTAGGCTCATTTTTGAACACACATCTATGCTGACTATATGCTGACTGATATAAAACAAGATTATAACCTATAGAGACATACAAAATTCGTGCTCCTACTTCAGACACTTCACATTTCTAGGAGCCTTCTTTAAAAAATTGTTGCCATTTTGTGGGTAACAGGGATGTGATATCTCAGAGAGGATACAGATTATTGGTCTCTAGATTTCATTCATTTGTTGACTAATTTGATCTCAGGCCTCAAGCACACAAAATAAGGAAGAAGGAGCGTGACTAATTACTTACCCTCTCCCCATGCACCTGACACCATTTGAAGAAGACAGACTTGGGTATGTCCATGCTTATGTCCTCCACTTATTAATGCCTACTGGTCTGTCCTGTATCATCCTGTCAATGCTGGGAAAGAAAGTCACACAGATTTTCAACTGGAAATGTCTCCAACATCATCAGATTTACAAGAATGGGCATTTCTTGCATGTGAGGACATACTGACTATCTATAGTGATAAGCAGTAAAAGAGCAAGGCATGATTCTAAGCAAAGTGACATCAGCTGATTTGTACCCATATTGCTTAGATTTAGATCCTTGTAGGCAAGTTTTATCTTGGAGAGAGCCAGCCCAGCCCAAATCCAGGGAGGAAGTTGACATTTAGGCAGTGAAGGCAGTCATGGCTCCAGTCCCTGACCACTCTTTATCTAGTAACACACACATACTCTGTCGAGAGCAAACCATTTGCCTTATAACATTTCATGTAACTGAAGGACACTTGTAAACAAGCTCTTTAATGGCTCAGCTGTGCTGTATCACAGTGCTGTCCTCTCTTCTTAAAATCATAGCTCCACAACAGCTGTTTTTCCTAGGGATAAACCCTGTGCTTTTCCTTCATTTCAATGTACAACATTTTACCAGTCCATCATTTTCAGATCTGTGTCACTTCAATGAATTTATAACTAGCATAAAAGGAGACCAAAAAATTTATATTTGAAGATACTGAAACAATAAGTTGATTCAAACTAGAAGATGAAGAACTAACTGGATCCCTACACTACACCCATCAGAGCTGAGTAGTAAGTTATGCTACGGTATAGAATTAGTGGCTTTGGAAAATTCAAGTGTAAATGTGTAGCTGAAATACAAAACTCTGTCCTGTCTGAAAGAACAACAGAAAGTGTAGAAACAGGCTTTATTTTAGGAGCTTCATCTGGAATTTAAAATGGACACAAAAGTTCTAATATTGGACAGCACTAAAATAATCTTCAAGCAGATCATCCTTATCTGAAGAAATAAAGTGGGCTATGCTGTAAATAGAGTCAGACTTAATAAGTCAATCTGATCAATATTTAAAGAGATTGTTTTATTTACTTTGGTTTATTTGTTTATGTATTCATAGAAAAAGACTTTTTAAATTTTGTCTGTAATTCATCAGTATCATTGACACAGCTATAATTTAAGCTCAAGTATTTTACCTAACAAAACATTTTCTCTGAACTAATATGTATTTCTCTATGCAGTGCAAAGGACAGTTGCCTCCATTCTTTTCATTTCCAGTTCTCTGTATCATATGATTAATGATCTAAAGTATTGACCAAGACTCAGAGTCTTGTTTTATAAATTCAACTTGAATGTTTTAACATAATGCTATTTATATTCCAAGCACTAAATAACAAAAAAGATGAATTATTGACCATTTTTAAAACCATAAAAGCTTAGAGAATTATTTCTTTTTCATGAGATATAACTGAATCTGTAGCCACATTTACTCATTTCATTGTAAGCAAAGCTTCAATTTTGTTTACAACAATTATCCCGGGATCTTCAAATAGTTTATTCTTTTATATAAAAGTATCCATAAGTTTAAGTATTTTTGGAATTGAGGACTGAGTCTGTGGTTTTTTGACAGTGACTTTCCTTCTCTTTTTGTTTTCCTCTTTGTTTTGTTCTGGCTACTGATCTGGTGTTTGAACAGGTATCTTTTCTGATATGTTTTATATTTCCTCATGACAAATATACATATATATAAAAGCAAGGTTCTAACTTGACAAGAAAGTTGAATTTCACAATGTCTTAAAAATATGATGGATTTTACTACCCATCCATATAAAATATGAAAGAAAAGCAATTTGGTTACATCTCCATCCCAGATGAAAGTGGGGGAGGGGAAAAGAATGTCATACACATTATTAAACAGATTTCATCACTGCAGATTTAATGAAAGATGCACCACATTGAACCCTAGCATTTCATTACTTACAAAAAGCTCCATATGCTTACATGAAGAAAATCAATGAGACTTAGACAGCCAATAATGCTGCAGCTTTAAAAAGTCTAGAGGAAGAAAATTACCTTTTTTCACTCCAGACGTATATACATAACAATGGCTTTTATCAATATTGCATTAATCTGTGCTTAAAAAGAATTCATTTCCCAAAGTGATAAGAACAGTGATTGCTTTCTATCAAGAGTGAAAACATAATAAAATGAAAGAGAAAACACATATTGCTAAAAAAAATGACATTTTTTGGCTGCAAAGCAGCTTTCTTGAACAGAAAACTCAGTTAAGGATATCTGTGGAATAGGGGCTGAATTTGTTATATCTGTTGTGATTAATCTCTTTTTCCTATTTTTATACAAATGAGTGTGTAGAACACACAGGTAGAAACCATCTTTATTGTTCTGTACAAATATTCAGTACACAGAATACTTGGCAAAATTCTTCTTATTTTAAAGAAAACAAGCTGAGAGACTTGAAATTTGTCTGGTGCTCTATGCTTTAGCTGGATTCTTCGGTAGTAGATGAGAAGTCCGTAGTAAGTCCACAGGGACAAGTTTTTAGGTAGTTAGAATAATTTGTTGAAAATTCTAGGTCATACCATGGAAACAAGGTACAACTAAAATGTTGATTCTTAACAGAAACAAAATGTATTTATTAGGGGAAAGTAAATAAATACTCAGTGACATGAATAAGGCTATCGTTAATAATATCACTAATGGAGAGATAGTTTCTCTCTTTGCCTCTGCAGATAAATTATTGGAGCGGTTTAACACTAGCTGGGAATTAAACTTTAAATAAGCCATTCCCCTTCTCCCCACCCCCTCTGGCAGGAGAGGGACAGAGGCAGAGGCTGTGGATTGAGATAACCATTTACTGAAATGCAATGGAATCATGCTCAGTAACAGCAGCAATATTAATAAAAAAAGTATAAAAAGAGAGGATGCTTTACACAAAATAGGTGTTCACCACCTTGACTCAGTTCCCAGAGTCAGAGACAATGAAAAACAGTGCCGGACAGACCCCTGCAAAGCTGGATCATCTGCATTGCATGGCGCTGCCTGCTTCCAGACCGCTCCACTGCTCTGGTTCAATTGAGATGCGGAAATGAAGAGATTGGCAAAGAGTTTTAGCATATCTGATCAAGTTAAGCAAATCTTATCTTGTCATCAATTAATAAATAATATCAGGATTATTCTCAATAAAGCTTTTTAAGCACACTAGATCACTGCAAGTCTTAACCTATGGGGCTCACTGGGTACGACTTGTGTCCAGACAACTGTATAAGATTACATTCTTCTTCAGCAACCTAGTTTAATTGCTAATTGTATGGAAAATTTGGCTCCTTAAACATTGACACCTGAGGTGAAACAGGTAATCAATACACAGACATGATTTACACCTACCAGTAAAGTCTTCCTGTTTACCCGCTACTTCATACATTAGACTGGCAACTTTTCTGCTTCTCTGTATTTAGGTATTAGAAGTCACTTTAATTTTGTATGACCTTATTCTTGGCTAAAATTTTATGCCTGTAAATTTTATCCCTTTTTTCAGTCGCCTGATTTATTTCTTATACTTGACCAAAAAACTGTCTTCACAATCTGAAGAAAACTGCAGAAAGTGTTCAAGACATTGCTTCCTTCTTTGGGTGATGCCTTGAGGGGCTACCTAGAAACAGAGACTAGACAGGAGTAAGGGAATAAAGGTGGATATTTATTTGAAAGGCCTCCAAAGGTACACCCTGGGGAGCCAAAGGCTACATCAAAGATAGACCCCAAGCTGGACCCCAAGATGGACGACAAGTCACGAGTTCTTCACACTTTTATAGGTTTGGTTCATCTGCATATCAGCATAAATTTGCCAATTAAAACTTTAGCTAATGATGTAATTTCTTCGATTTCTCCACCTCTCTAGAGGCCCTAGTTTACACCTTTTGGGCCTAGGACAGCCTAAGTGTCCTTGAACAACAAGCTCAGAGAGGCTTTGTTATGTCTGTCTGGCATAAGAGAGCAGCAACTAACAGGCTACAAGAAACTTCAAAGTTACACACCAGGCAGTACAGGATTTAAAAATATAAAAGCTAGAACCTAAGGCATCATGAGAACTTGGTAAGCAACCATACTTCATCCAACTGATTCTCTCAAAATTACAGGATGGTTTACAGAGAGTAAATCAATTGTAAATTCTTAGATAATGCTAAAGCTTCTTCCTAAATTAGCAAGAGAAGCCAACATAGCAATTTTCCTCCATTTGATCTGCAGTTTCCACATCTAGACAATCCACTACATTACTGCTTCTGTATTTAATTCAGTGAACTCATGACTTGTTCCTCATTTTCACCTGTTTTCTTCTCTCATCTAGGTTTAGATTGAATATTAGGAAGAAATTCCTTACTGTGAGGCGTTGGAAGAGATTTCCCAGAGACGTTGTAGATGGTCCATTCCTGGAAGTGTTTAAGGTGATGTTGGATGGAAATCTGATCACCCTGGTCTGGTGGAAGGTGTTCATGCCCATGGCAGGGAAGCTGGAATTAGATGGTCTTTTAGGTCCCTTCCAACTCAGGCCATTCTGTGATGCTATAGCAATCTCTTTTTATAACACTTCTACCAAAGATTTGGGAAGGGTGCAGCTGAATATGTTCTTTACTGGCTCTGGGTTTGAACTTTTGCTTTAATATTAAGATATCTATTCTTTCACTTTTTTTTTTTTTCCTCATTTATATCAAAAAGTTCTTTGAGGCATAAGCAGTTTCTCTAAAAAAAAGCAAAGCCCAGTGAGAATCACAACATCTGCCAGGGCTTGCTGTTATACACCATTTAGTTAACACTAATTGTAACCAGTCCATGAGGCACAGTCGTTGATTGATGAAATTAATGGTCAGTTGCTGGCTGATACTAACTGAAGCAGTAGGATTCATATATATCTATCCAACTACAAAACTAATGAATCACAGGTCACAGCTGCATTGCTACTACATGCTTAAAAAAAATGTATTGTTAACAGGGCAACCGGGGAATGTAAGGGATGGCTGCTTTTTACTACCCACCTCTTTTTGAAGAACAGCCAGGGCGCTTGAAGGGCAGTAAATTGGCCTGTTTCTGTTTCCTGCTTACAACAAATATTTTTTTTATCAATGGTACTTGAAGATAGCCTGCTGTTGTGGTTTAACCCCAGCCGGCAACTAAGCACCATGGAGCCGCTCACTCACTCCTCCACCAACAGGACTGGGGAAAGGATCAGAAGAGTAAAAGGGAAAAAACTCGTGGGCTGAGATGAAGACGGTTAAATAGGCAAAGTAAAACTCATTCATGCAAGCAAAGCAAAACAGGAAATTCATTCACCATTTCCCATGGCAGGCAGGTGTTCAGCCATCTCCAGGAAAGCTGGGTTCCATCATGTGTGACAGTTACTTGAGAAGACAAATGCCATCACTCTGAATGTCCCCTCCTTCCTTCTTCCTCAGGCTTTATACGCTGAACATGATGCCATAAAATTTGGGATATCCCTTTGGTCAGATGCAGTTAGATGTCCCAGCTGTGTTCCCCCCAACTCTTTGGTGGGATATAAGAGAGACAAAAGGCCTTGACACTCCGTAAGTACTGCTCAGCAGTAACCAAAACATCCCTGTGTTATCAACACCGTTTTCAGCACAAATCAAAAACACAACTCCATACTAGTTACTGTGAAGGAAATTTGCTCTACCCCAGACAATTTTAGCACACCAACTGAGCTGATTTCCTGCATCTTCTCTTTTCTGCTCTCTGTCTGCACAGAGGACTGGCCATAATTTTGCTGGGGGCAGCTCTCAACTTCTGCAGAGATGGCCTATGGCAGTGCACTTAACTAAAACACTTACTTTTGCTTCAGTATTTTTAGTGTTCGCCTCTCTTTCTTATGAAATGAAAACATCAAGACATGCCTATAGAGATTCTGAGCCCTGGTGTAGAAGGCTTCACTGGCATATTTTCAAAGGTAAGTGACACTTCTCCTCTAACTTTCTTATGAAGAAGAGTAAGTACAAATCTTTCTTGCATAAGGCAACTCCCACTTCCTGAAAAGGTCATGTGGGATCACAGCATTACTTAGTCAAGTTTAATAAAGAGTTACCAGCATCGTGTGTTTAATTTTTGCAGGTATTCTTGGAATTTCTCTGTGGAAGTTAAACCTTTTCAGGAAAGAAATGTCATTAAATATAAAAAAAAGTTTTGAATACATTTTAAGGTTTTATTTTCAAATTCTAGTGAACACAATTAAGGAAGTAAATAATTCTGCCCAGTTATATGCCTCCTGAGGATGAAAAATTGGTGAAACTGATTATTCAGTGAATTCCCTTTTTGTTTACCTCCAAAAAGATACCTGGTCTTTCCAGAGGCAGTCTTGATGGGTTGAGCAAGAAGCATGTACACTATAATTTTTCACTACATTAGAATAAAGTGAACTTTTTCTAAATGTCAAGGTTTAAATTTCATGGGGCATGAAATCTACTTTTGAAATGAAAATTAAAGCCCTTTCCCAAATAAAAAGTCTAATCTTATAGTCAAAACCACTTCATATTTCCTGACATTATTAACTTTGGAGGGCTGCCTGTAAGATGATAAAACTATCTGACATATTAAAACTGAATTTCCTTATGTAATTATGTTACAGAATATTTTAAACATATAAAGTTCTAAGATTAATATTAACGTGAATTTAGCAGTATTTTAATTTACTAATAATAGATCTAAATGCCCTTCATTTTAACATGCTAATGGTAGCACAAATACTAACATACTACTTCTAAAGAAAACTATTTTTGGACTAAAAATGGTGCTTAATATCAAAAAAAGATAACACCGGAGTAATCTCAAGGAAGCCCAACATTAAATATACTCATTTGCTATTGAAGTTCTAATACATGCTGTATTTTCTGTTTGAAAAGGAGAACAAAGATTTTTATCACATTCTAAACACTTGTAATAGCTCTCACACTTTATAGCAATCCATAATTAATTTATTCGTTATTGTGACACCTAAAGCCAAGGGCTTTTACAGTGATTTAAGAAGAAATATATAAACAGAATTGAAGATTTTCGAGTGTCCTCAGCTTGGAGGTTCTAAAACCCAAACTACGGGGAAAAAAAATGAGAAATCCGTAAAACAGTTACAAAAAAACCCTGTAATATCTCTTTGGATGCTACTAGGTCTTGATAAAAAAAAATTTGTAAAAAATTGCCTTTTCTTAATTTGGCTTTTGAACACTAGACTTCATGTTATTTCCATTTCAACACTCTGTTGTATAAGCAGAACAGTAAGACAGATGTGTAAAAATAAAGTTTACCTTTTATGTCAGTATAACATTCTTCCCTGATGCAGAACAAATACTGAAGACCTAGATCTTGTGTTATTTAATATCTTACTTTACCATAAAGCAGCCATATATTCAAGGATAAAACATCTTGAGAACACAAGCATGAAATATCTATTGTGTTCACAGCTTCTTTATAGCAGAAAAGTACAAAAAAGTTACCAACTTTTCTCATAGGTACCAACAAAATGTGCTTTCATACGTTTAATTGGAAAGGAAAAAATAAGTCTGATGGTTTTAGACACTAGGCTGAAATTTTGAAAACCCAGTTTGAATTTCTGAATTTAGAACTCCTCTCTACTCATGTACTTGTTAATTTTATCGTCATCTAATCTACAATGAATTTTACCACTGTCTCAAGAATTGGCCCTGGATCAGTTCCTTCACATTCCAGCTGAGATATCTGTGCTTCCCCTGACCCTTTAAACTTACAAATCTTCTGTTTACCTTTTTTGCAGGTAATGTATCTTCCACAGTTTTGTCCAGGATAAAGCTGTGCTCAAATCAATCTGCTGGAACCAGATGCAGCACTCAAAAAGCTTCTGCCAGCCAAAGAGGTTTTTTATCTCAGTTGTTATCTCTTGTCTTGGGTGAAATGGGATCCATCCCCATTAGATGTTGCAAGCCCCCTATAAAAACTTGTTCAGTTTCTTTTTCCTCTGGGATAAGGGCAGATGGCACCATGCCAGCACCAATGCCAGCACCATGACACATAACAAGAGGAAGTGCATGGCGGCACAGGGAGCACAGACCACAGCTGGGATTCCCCTGGCTACCCCCAAAGCCACAGAGGTGGGTATGCTGTGACACGGGCTGAGCATGAAAAGCAGTGAGCTGGTTGGTCCTGCTACCCCTTTTCTCCTGTGATTTCATGCATGAGGTGATTTGTGACACTTTATTCTTTAACTGTCTGCTTTGACCTTCCTTTGCATTATGAAATTGAAAGACAGAAGTTTGGTGCTGAAAACACAAGTTCAGTTACAGCGCTGGTGAGTCCCCATACTTCCCTGCACCTGTGCTCTAGAACTCAGTGTTGCCAAGTGCTGGCTGTCCCAAAGTTCACAGAAATGGGCCTGGGGCAGCATAGGCTGAGAATGAAAACGAATAAAAAAGTAGAAAGCATCAATGCCCTTTAACCTTGATCAGGGTCATTTTGGTTGTTTCAACATAGAACCTTTAAATATCCTCCTTGAGTTAGTACTGTCATGATAACTTAAGTAATTTATAGTGTTCTCGTTTTGTGTAATACTGTTCTCTTAAATTTCAAGTGTCTTATATGTAGGCATGCACAGGCGCACACACACATCTACCACAAAATATTTTTTTGAGATCCCCACTAGATAAAAAGCACTTGAGTCATTGCCTCTTGCAGGCACCCAGTTGCAGTTGCCAGCTATAAAAAAGAGCAGTAGTGAGAACTCTCTGTGAGAGTTCCTTATCTCATTCCAATAAAAAAAATAAAATAATCATAGCATAAAATCATCTTTATCAGCTGTTTAAATTGTACTATATTTGACATGATTTGGTTGAGGACTGTTCACATGTTCCTTTGTACCATCTGAAGCTTCTGTTTTCTTTACGTATTAAAATCTAGAAGCACTCAAGGACAGATTTAAGTATAACTAACTTCAGACTTGAAAATGTTGCATTCGCATCTGAAGCCAGAGGCTCCTTTACTTGGTGAAAGACACAATCCTAGACAATTCAAGGGACCTATCTTAAAGACTCCTCAGGAATGAATCACCCTTAGGAGGTACATACCTTTCTTTCTTGGCTGACAAGGGAGTCTAGGCTGACTAGATCGTATTTCAACATCTGACTTTCAGATGTTTAACTGAGGACAGATGAAGCCAAACCCATTTGTCTGTGGGTTTAATTGTCACTATTAATTGTTACAATAGAAACACTTAAGTTTCCTGCCGTTAACAATCTTAAAGACACAGGTTATCATCCATTAAAGAAAAACATTTTGTCCAGTATCTTTCAAGATTTGTTATGTGAATCTGAGATTTGAAGCCTGCTGTATATGCAGACACCAGACGTCCTTTTCAACTGCCAGATAAGGTAATAAAAGACAGCAAGGAATAGGGAAAGCCATTATACCTACCTGACTACTGCAAACGTGAAGGAAATGTAAAATTGTTGTGACTGCAATATATGCCAAAAATGCATGTGGCATGCCACGGCATATCTGTAAAGAACAGTAGCCAAAAAATGTTTTGAAGATGCCAGATCAAGGAAAGCACATTCATTCCTATTTTATTGAAAGCATTTTCAAATTACGATGCTGTCTCTCTGTCATGAACATAAAGCTGTGACTTCCTCTGGTTTTCTATATCACTTCATGCAGATTTTCTAAAAATACTTATGAGACAAATGTTTTCAGAGACTAGTCCCGTCATAGAAGCTCCAACTGAACTTTCATGCAGGCTATAAACAAGTACTCATTTGAGCAGCATTGACTTTTATCACATTTATTATCTGTTGTCTTTTCTGTTGCAATCAGTAAGGTGAATGTCTATGCAAATGAAACATTTTCAGTGCAAGCTGAGATATGTGTCCTGCAGGAGGCCATTATACAAGCCTTACCCACCCGATACTGACTGCAGCATTTTGCTTTTGAAACATGAGGTGTCTCTCAAGCTGTAACTTTCCCTGAGCATGCTGAATAAGGAAGTGAAATTAAGGCAACACATACTTCACCAGAGTCCAGAAAATTTTAATTCAGTCTCGAGAATAATAAATTATTTCTAAACTGACGTAAAAATAATCATTAAAACCTGCAATTGTTTGTTTTCAGGGACATGGTGGAAATGAAAAGGGAAAAAAACAGAGACAGACATTGTAAAAGAGGCAAATAAACAGATCAAACTTGAAGTTTTTCTAAATCTTCTGGGAGGACTTCCTACAAAACTGAGAAAGGAAATACTTCTTGATTGTGTTTTGTAGGATGTGGTTCCATTTCCTCACTTATACTATGAGGAGTCAGAAAGACATCTATGATCAGTCAGTGATGAGGGATCTTGCTTTCATTAAGCATGATTTATATCTAAAATCTTAAGTTATTACTGTTTCATACTGTGCTTCTGAATATGTTACTGTAAAGTTATTAGTATTCAATGTTAAATCACTTTTTCCATATTCTTTGAGAACACAAAAGGTCCAGCAAAAGTCACTAACTTGCCAAATAACCACTGAGTTAGAACCTCCACGAGCTCACTCAGTTCCAATGAATTCATATTGTATTACTTGAGTATATGATAAGAACTTTTCAAGGTGGGGGTTTTTTTGCCAATATTTCTTGGGTTTTCTCTGGCCTCTGATTGATACTTTAACTGCTGAAAACTGTTAGATTGTACCAATGGATTTTCATAGCTAGTCAAACTAAAGTCAAATTACTAAATTAATGTGGTTTAAAGTGAGTAAAATAGAAAACACATTAACAATTATCCCGCAGCTCTGAGGGAAGGGAGAGGGGTGAGGGGGGGCAGGCAGGAGCCCAGGTCTGAGCAGGCAGGAGCCCAGGAGGCTCAGAGCCCCCACCCCCCCCTTCTCCCTCAGGAGACCGGGAACCAGAGAGGAACTTCCCGCGCTTCCACAGCGTTTAAGTATGCAAATTAGCAAAAGTGCATTGGCTTTAAAGCTTGTCAGTCAACTCAGTTTCAACCCATTACATTGAACAACACCAAAAAGACAGAACTAAAGCTCTACTAAAGCCAGAGTGATTTGCATTTTTGAAATCATGGCGTTAGTCAACTAAAATAAGAATTAATCTTGTACTACCTAAAAGTATTCCTCTCCTAATCAAATCAGGCCAACAGCTTCTTATGTTTTACATCTATTTATACTGAGAGGCATAATCTGTTGCTGTGTGTTTTTGTAAAGCCTGGAAAAATGAGGCTGTGAGCTCAGCTGGGGACTCCAAATGTTCTTGAAATATTTTTCAACATATCATTGATCATAATCATTGATAACAATAATAACAGTGAATAAGTGATGCCAGTGGGATCTCTATACATGTAAGAATTCAGTAAAGCATTACAACACATTCTTATAATTTATAATTACAATTCTAACAAGGAAAATTGTAACTAATAGCAATAATATTAATAACAACTAATTGTAATAGTAACCAAAATTGTATCTCTTGATGCCACACTTACAGAAGCTCTATAAATATGTTTTCTGAAACCTAAAATAAAACTCCTTTTAAACTTCAAGGTGTTGGACTTGATGCCTAAGAAGATTTGTGTGTGTTAAAGTCTTCAACAGCTGCTTAAAATTAAATACCAAGTGTTTAAGGATCTCCTTAATACTAATATCATAATTTACATGGCAACTGAGGGAAATAAGCTGTCACCTAAAGACCCTTATAAAACATCATTACAGAATTCCAAACTTAAGAATACTCTGCAGGCATCTATATGTATCTCTTCTGACTTGTATTTTACAACCAATTTCATCTTGTGCCAAAAGAAGTGGAGGCAGCTTCTCTCCTACACTGGGATTTCATTTGTGTTCCCTCCTTCTTGAATAAAGCCTATAATTTAGAATAACTATATTGAAATTCTAGCTTTATATACCTGCCAAAAGCCCAGAAAGACTTTCAGTTCCTAGAGACAGTGATGCATCTGAGGAGTTGTGAATGTCCCAGCCTTGAAAGGGTTTAAAGCCGGGTTGAATGGAGCTCTGGCAACCTGGTCTAGTGGAAGGTGTCTTTGCCCACAGCAGGGTGTTTGGAACTAGATGATCTTTAAGGTCCCTTCCAACCTGAACCAGTCCATAATACTACGATTCTTTGATTCTGTGGTAGTGATAATGGGTTTGGTGTCAATGCATCAGCTAAGAGCATGATTCTAAAAAAAATTGGTAGCTTCCCTTCTTTCCCTTCTCAGACTTTTCTCATGTATTTATTATTATTATATTTCTTATTATTTCTCTTATTTAGGTAGGGCAAATTTGGGTTTTAGTGAATATAGTTCATTGAACTAAAGTTTTAGTATGCCTACTTTTAAATAAATAGGTATTTAGAATTAAAAATTTATATGCAGGCAAATAAATTCAAAAGGTTTTTTAAACACTATCCCCCTAAATCCTTTGTGAATCTTAAGTGTGATTTTGATAATCAAGGCCTGATTTCTGAAGACAGTGAAAAAAATCAGAAAGTCAGGCCAGTCAATGGCAACTGGTGACAAAAGAGACGTAACCTCTTTCTAGCCCAGATTCTGCATTCCTGTTTCCTTTCCTGCCACTAACTTTAGCTCAAAACATACAGAATGATCCCAGAGCAATACCAGGGCTGGAGCTTTGTCTCATCTTTGCCAGAAGAAAGTTCTGACTTCAAGATCACAGCCTTTCTTGCATTCCCTCTCAATGGATCACTGCCCATATTTTATTTCTGTGACTGGAGCAGCTTCCATTAGGACAGGAAAAAAATATCCCCATCTCATCCCTGCAGTACCTTACATTTTGTATGACAGTCTGAAAAATGTGAGAAGCCAATCAGTCTCTGCACTCACTACTCAATTTTCAGAACAGTGACTTTCTCTTGGCAATTCTGAAAGTCTTCCCTGTCCTATCCCCACTTCTTCCCAATTGTTCCCACAGCATTGGAAAGAGTCACCTATAAAGCCAATCTCAATTTTTCATTTTTGTTAGTATAACTGTCTTCCATTGTTTTAAACAACTTCTGTATAAGCATATTTTGGTTTTCATTATTATTTTAAAAAGTAATGTGTCTTTCTGCAAATACACAAGCAACAAGTATCATTCAGGCTCAAAGTGAGGTCCTGGGACTTGGATTACATGTGTCTTTTAGGTCATATCTACTATTGAATTAATTTGACATTTGTACACGTAAAAGCAAGCTGACAGTCCACTGCGAACTGCAGAGGAAGCAAAGAGTTGGGCAATTTGGGCTCACCCTGCCCTTAAATGTAAATCAAGGATCATTTCCAGCTGCAATTTAGACACAAACACAGTCTGCTGAATTGACTATGCTCAGTAGCCATCCACTTAGTGTAATCGTTCTACCTAGCAGAACAGCAGTGCATAATACATCTTACAAAAAAAAAAACCCAAAACAAAGTAAAACAAAATTAAAAACCTATGTAAACATCTAAAGCACTTTCCAAGACCAAATTCAGAATAATAGCTCAGGATGTTTTCAGATTCACCAGATAATCATCTTCTTGTTTGAAGGATGACCATGAACAAAATACATCCAGGAATTTAAATACAGTGAGCAGAATTTAATTAGACTGACTCTGCTAATCAAAGCATCAAAGCAGATGGACTAGATCTACAGGAATCTGTGTTTAATTTGAAATAAATTGCATAATTCCAATTTATTTTCATAATCTCCAGTTAGTCCAGACAGTAACAATTTTATACATTAGTACAAATGGAGACACCATTAAATATAGGGCCTAAATAGAGTCAGACAAATAAAAAACAGAAAATGAAGAGAAACCATTGCACAGTAATCCAAAGCAAAAAAGCAGATGCAGATTTGAATAATGCACCACAATTTGAATAAAGCAACAGAATATTATTATGTATTTAAATAAGAAAAAATACAGTCCAAGCACTAGATCAAATTCTTTCTCTTTGGGGACAACATTAATGCATTTGTATTTGATTTAGTTGACTGTCAGAAATTTTATGTCTGTGAGGCAACCAAAATCAGCAGACTTTTTTAAAATGTCATTACAGCTTTTGGCTCATATTTTGATTCATCATTACTATAAATTACTAATGGCTGAGGACTACATTCTGTTAGCTTAGTAACAAACTGGATTATGTTTGAGGTTTAATGAAAGATAGAATTCATAATTCAAAAAGAAATAAGATGTTTCTTCTACCCTTTCTTATGACAAATCTAAGGTCAGCTTCCTACAAGTCTCATAAATGATGCTGAGATGGAAATCCAGACAACATTTATTATTTATTATTTTAATTTCTTCTTAAGGCCATTTTATGGTTTATAAGAAAGGATCCAGCTACTTCATTATTGTTCATGGCAATGTTTACCCTGTGAAGACCCCAGCATCCCAGTAAATAGTCAGCAAAGCCATAAATAAACAGAGATGAGAGACAACAGCTCATGTTGTCATGAGCATGAGATGCCTAAGCATCTCATGAAGGAAGGTTTAGCATTATTATAGACATCTTTTTCATTGTATGGTTTTTGGTGTTTTGAGGTTGTTTTTTTCCCATTCTGTGGATGAATGAAAAGCCAGGATGGCTGAATTCAAAATGGAACTCTAATTTTTCTTTGTACAAATTAATTTCTTGTTCCTTATTTTATACACTGATGTAGGCTCCGAGAATTTCTGTTTTGTTTTTACAGTACTGCCCATAACAGAAATACTGGGACGGTGATTCTCAGATTATACGATAATACAAACAATTAACTGTAAGAAAAACAGAAAATAAAAAATCTGATTTTGTTGTTTTATTTTTCTTATGAGGGGTAAACAAGAGTTTTGCGTCTTTGTTCATTAGCTGAAGAAAAACAATTAGGCTGAAATTCCAGACTCTGAATGGCAGTCTAATGGGAATAAGGCACACAAATGATCACAGAATTTTCTATTCCTCTCTACTTGGTATTGCAAAACATTGGTAATTGGATACAAGTACATTTGACTAATATTAACTATCATCAAGGATCAGATCAAATGGAATCATCTGTAATGTCAGTAGAAGGAAGGTATGGTGAAGAGTGAAATCTATAAAGGGAGGGATAATCTGCTCTTTATTTTTAATGTAATTAGAGTAAAATCCAGAACCGGTTTGGATAGAACCCAACATCACTACTCAAACAGATTTCATTCTCGATGGCAAGGGTTCTCATCTATTCCAGCCACAGTGGCAACAGTTACACAAATTGGTCAGGCGGTTACCTATAGAAGAATTTATCATGCACACATGTTCCAGTAAACAGCTTGATTCCCAGAAACAGCAATCATGAAAACATGTATCACCCTTGGCTAATCTGTCAATACAACCATCTGATTAGCAAGGACAGAAGGAACAATGAAAGAAGGAAAAAAAAAGAGAGAGAGAAAATGGGATGCATTTCAAGATAATACACTTGCTTCTTACAGCTGAACTTTAAATAATTCTTTGACGAATACTGGCACAGCAAGACTGCAACAATTAATGAAATATAAATTGTATAGAGAGCAGTATAGGATTTCCTTCCAATTCCCACTGTAGTTCTACTGATTTCATTGCAAGCCTATTAAATAAGCATCCACCATTTCTGTATTCACACACACAAGCTAAAATTTCTATAAATATGGTCTCATGAGACAATGGTGCTTCACTCTTTTGCAAAACAC
Source organism: Eulacestoma nigropectus (assembly GCA_013397775.1). Lineage (NCBI taxonomy): Eukaryota > Metazoa > Chordata > Aves > Passeriformes > Eulacestoma > Eulacestoma nigropectus. The sequence goes on from VZTE01002322.1 coordinate 488,175, forward strand.
CCAAGTGTACAGAAAATACAACTAACAAAAAACTAAAAGGAAAAAAAAACCACAGGAACTAAAGAATCATCAGATCGCTCTAATTACAAGCCATATTTCTCAGAGTGTGCCCTCTCTAACACACATCACTGTGCGCCTGTGCAGTGCTTTAATTGCCTGAGAAAAAACCCTCTCTCACATACACTTGTCTCCTTGGGAGTAGCTGACAGCACAAATATGCAGTGGATGTTAATTATTCAATGCACTTACCATAAGACACTCAGGTATTATGACGATAAGCACAGTGTAAGAGCACATATAAAAAATAGTAGAACAACCCACACTGCAAGAGACTGACAAAGCTGGAATAAATTAAAAGCTGGTGCGGCAAACAAACATTAATAATTCCACTAGAAAAACGTTCTTTAACAGATTTTGAAAACATATGTCCATGCTTCTTTTCTATCATTCATATTAGCACTAACCCATATTGCTTTTCAGACTGATTGACTTTCCCTTGGTCTTTCAGAGTACTTAAGTGTTATGTGCCTCCCTGAGGTCATCTGTGGCTGACAGACACATACATGTGTCTGCCATGCCTTCAACGGCTATGCCATGAAGTGAAATACCTGTGTAATACTTTAATTTGTTCCTTGAAATTCTACAACTGTAAATCTATTTTAATCGAAAGAGGCTCTGTATTGTTACATAAAGGCACTAGAAGAAATTAAAACAGCTTCAGACAACATATTGCTTATGAGGTCTAGCTTAGTGCTTGTTATAGATATGAAAGCAACTGTTCTTTTGCGGAAACATTTGTGCTCACTCTTAACTCCAGGAAAATGAAAACATGAGAAAGGAACAAGTTTGACTTCACGGTTAATGCAGCAGAAATAATTTCATTCCAATCCATTCTTTTTCTAACCTGTGATTTAATTATTATTGTGAATATTTAAGGCATTGTGAGAGTTCAGTGGTACTTAAAACAAAATTTATTAGTAAGAAATAACATTTTTAACATGAAGGTACTCCTAAACATTAATATAGATTTTTAGAAAATAGAATAATCCTCTAGTTTAGACATTTATGAAATTACGAAGAAATACGTAGTCTACATCTGCCACCTACTGTAAGAAAAAAATACTGCTGTTCTCCTACTTGAACCAAAATAGAAAGATTAGATTGTCTTTAGATTAAAAAAAAAAGGCAAATAAATAAGCTAAATTTAAAAATTAAGACTAAAGATAAAAAAAAACGAATTACCAGTAAAAAAGGGATAAAGAGATGAAATCATGGATGCACTATAAAAATATATAAATCTATAGATTGGAAAAGGTATTTTTTATTTGCTGTAATTTTAAAAATGGGGTTTCAAACAGCATGAAGAAAATGAGCCTATAATTTTAGACTGTTTGGCACCACTGGGAGATTGCATATGAGTAACAAGTATGAGCATCATAGTGAAGGTATGAACTGTTGGACTTTCTTCAGTGCTTGCATACTTCTCTTAATATATAAATATAATTCCAGCTTTAAAATCTCATTAATGTATCCAGAAATAAGGTAAAAAAAGTAACTCTCAGTTGTGGTGTGTTTTTGTTATTGGGCAGCCCCTATAGATAAGTCTACATTCAAGCACGGATATCCCTATCATTTATGCAATTTTTTAACTTTCTCTGTGGACCTATGCTGAATTAATCCAACAGTATATATGCATGTCTATAGGCTTTGAGGCCATGGATCTTTTTCTGACTGTCCTATTTAGCAGTAGAGACCAAATTTGCATGAACTGACTGCCGTGGTGCACAGTCATCAGCTTCTTTTACCTAATCAGGCCAGTAATAATGTCACCTGGGAAAAGAGGTGGTGTCAAAGAGGTACTAGTGCTGTATTCCTGGAGCATTCTTTAGAGCACAGGCAAAAATGTAGCGTTTACTTGGGCAGATTTGGGCACTTTCCTTATTGCACACCCATCAATGGGCCCAGATCCTGAACAGTGAAAAAGCTTTGTCACTTATTCGCAGATTCACAGAATGTTCTGAGTCAGAAGGGATCATCAAATCCAGCACTTAAATCAGCTCCTCCTTATGATCTCTCGCCATCAGCTTTGGGGAAAACCAAGATGGCTTCCTTAGGTTTCAAAAGACCATTTTTTAGAATCCCTTATGAAGAAGAGCATTAAAACAAAATCTAGTCAGCTTGGAATAAGACTGTGCCGAGCCCTTACAGAGGTATTATTACTTCAGTGCTTCTCCTCTGCAGCATTCAAAGGTAGACATCTTCATCTTACCTCACAACAGAGACTTGAGTACTACCCTTTAACAGACTAATGCCTGAAGAAGACCATTTGTTAACTGAGTAAACCTTAAGCCACATTACAGATGTGAGAATTCTTTTTTTCAATCACAAAATATCCTTCTAATCTATTTCTACCTGGGAAGATAATATTTTTCATTTCCAAGGTATCGATCTAATTTATTCGACATTTCTTATGCACACAATAAGTATAATTTTTATATTGTTCTTTGTGTACAAGGATGTCTCATGAATGAGACCTCTACCTTGAAAAAGACAATGATATTGAGAAAGAGGAACTTTTACAGAATGTGTTTCATTTGAAATATGTCAACAGTTTCAGAAATATATATAGGATATATATATATTATGTAAGCATTTAAGTTCATGGTTTTTTGTTTTTTTTTTAAGTATTGCTCAGAAGTGCTTTTAAAGTGTGAACATACAATGTACCACTTGGGGGGATTACATCAAGAAAAATTTAGTCTGTTGTTTTTCTCTTCCACTCTTGGTTAACTCTCAGTTCTCACCCTCCAAGTCCAAGTATCATGCTGGTCTCTTTCACTAAAGTACCAGAATGGGCAAAGTTACTTTTATTATTTACTTATATTTTCCTGGGAAGGAAAAAGACACAGGGGATTTTGTTTTTGCTAACACTATTGGCAACAAGAGACGCCAGTGAGATAGGCTGTTTTCAGATGGGCATTTCATCCTTCAGAATGCTTGTTTTCCACTCTTGGATCAGGGAGATGCTGCCATTCATTCCTGGCTCGCATAACTATCTTCTCTTTCATGGAAACTGGGGAATAGGTGAATAGAGGATGATACATGTCACACATCACCTGGGTTCAAAATGTAGTCTCAGGCCAGGCAGCTCATTTCAGTCCCACTTGCTCCTTCTTCTTGAGTACTCGCTGTAAAACTCAAGCGCTCTTGTGTACCACTGCATTCAGTTCTGCTGAAAAAAAAAAAATATATGACGGGGAAAAAAAAAAGAGAGCATATTAATGGAAAAAGGCCTATCTTTTGCTGAAAGATCCAATATGAGCAGAGTGTCTGAATTAATTCTGTTTGACGAGAATCCCTCCCAAACATGACAGGAAGCTACATTACCCGAATAATGAGGATTCCAGCTGAGGTAAGTCGGGGAAATGCATCGACTAGTTTATGCAAATACAATGCCTCATTTAACATCTAGAATATACAGGCAAGTTCAAGAAGGCTCAGTGTTAATAAAAGCTCATTAGAAGATTTTGAGAATATTCAAAATCTAATCACATTTTGCAATAGACATACCTGTCCTAGAAATTCAGTATAGTCTCTAGAGGATTTACTGTAGATTTCCGAACACCAGACCAAGTACAGCATGGTTTATCTCTATAAATGTATTTGCTACTATAAAAATGCAGAAGGCAGCGACCTGCATAACTGCGTATAAGGCTGCTATCCAAGCTTTGCATTAAGAGGAATTTCTTTCTTTCACCCTACCCCCCTCCCTCTGCAGAAGGGAATTTGAATTGCAGATAGCATCACTCATCTTAATGCCACACTGTTAACCACCTGTGTGTTTGAGGTACTAGACACTAAATTCAACAGAAAACTACTCTGCCAGAAGACGTGTCATCTAAGAAATAACCTTTGTTTTTCTTATTTTTTCCTTATTAGGTTTTCCTTATTAGAAGAATTTCTATCTACACCATTTCTATCTGCTCTTTCCATTTTAGAAGAGCCTTTCCTTAAACACTGTGGGACACCAACTGGCATTGGAACTTCAGTACTTGTGGAGAGGATTGCTCTGAAAATCACGGCTGAATGCAGTCAAAATTCCCAGGGTCATGGTGAGGGAGTGCCTTGCTCTATTCACATTTCAAGTGAAGCGTGCACATGGGAGAAACTACATATGCCTAAACTTTTCTATCTCTTCCTTCACACAGAAACTGAAAAGACATTTGTCAATTTAAAGTAATTTTTTCTTACTTTAAGTAACTGAAAACAATATGCATCTCTTTTTCTCCTGAAACAATAATTCCCAAAAAAATAGTTAAAATTGTAAGACTAGATAAAGTTAAGTGTTTTTTTCATTTACCACTACGAAGGACTCTTATAGCACATCTTTCTCTGGATGCCACCTACCATTTGTTTTTCTTATTTTTTCAGTCCACATAGTGAGCACACAAACACCCTTTCTCTCATACAATTGCAGTATCCCCCTCAGGCAAATAAGGTAGCTTGCAGTAGCTTGCTCAGCCCACTGCCAAGTTTCTTAATAATTGAAGTTAAGCACAAAAAGCAGGAACAAGTGGATTATTCCCCATTAAAAGCAGTGTGGCAGAGAGGAAAGTTGCTCCTGTTTTTTATCTTCCAAATATTGATCCAAGGCTTGCCATCTCTATTTCTGACACAGAACTCAAATTTTTATGCTGTGTGTATGTATAAACCTTACTACTAGTTTTGCCACTGAGACCTATTCTTGTTCAAAAAAAGGGCTAAATTTGGCCCAGTAATTTGCTGCAAATTATAGCAGATGACTGTTAGTATAGCTGGTGACCTTCTAGACATCTGTGTCTTTGGGGCCTTTCTTCAAAACAGAACATAGAACAAGTTAGTAGTGCAAGACAAAAATATACATAAATTATATTAAAAATATATATATTTTTGAAGACTCAGTCCCAGACTGGCTTGTGGTTTAAGTATGTCACTTAAATTAACCTACAGCTGAGGAAACCATGAGAAAAGGAGCAACCTGCTGAGTGTCATGGTGTCAAAAAGACAGGACTACATTATAAAAGGACTCTTTGCTAACAAATTATCAGGTCTCAGGGTTACCACTGGAGACTGCAGCAAAGCCAGAGATCCTTTGAAAATAAAAATGTCAATTGTTACAATCACAAAGAATGGACTAATTCCCTTCACTTTCTTTTCTCTAATCCCTGGTCAGTGAAACATATTGCTTCTAGTTACAAGGGCAGTAGAGCAGAATCATTCACCTTATATTGTACTATGAGGCTATAAGAAAAAAAAAGGTCAATAGCTGGATTCTTCAATCTATTTTCAATATCTATTTTTTAAACAAGCCACAGAGCTGCTTTCTCAGGATTCTCTAGAATCCCTATATGTATTTAATCAGATTTCAGATTAAATTGATCGTCCCAAACAAAACACAAATATGAATCACGGTTTTCCTACTGATAAATAAATAAATAAATAAATAAAGCTGCTTTGTGCCTCTCCTGTAGAGAGAAATAATTACTGAGTCCGAATCTGTCTCCTTTGGTATCCCCCTTTCCACAGGGACTGCATGGATGGCACACACCGACTGCTATTATTCCTAGACTGCAAAAGCACCCCCTTTTTTGTTGAGGATGGCACTACAGGGAGTACCCAACTGATCATACATCTATATTTTAGAACATGAAGACTGTCAAGGAGAAAGCAATACTTCAAGAATTTCTAGACTCATCATCTGTGCTTTGCTAGCTGTGTTACAAAAGGTCTGCCTGGCTTTTAACTGAGAAAATTACCTAGAAAATTCACAGCATAGGAAAAAAAAAATGCATTTTACATAATGTAGGACAGCTGCTCCTGAATTCCCGTGTATTTCTTAGCACTCTCGTCTATGTAATACAGTCTTCAGGTGCTACCACTGGGAACCAAGGCCGTGTGAAAAGTGATTCTGCACATATCAGCCAGCAGAGGGGGCAAGATGAGTAAAGGACAGTCAAATAGAGAACAGGAAATTTGTCTGCGTTTTTATTTTTTAGGGACAGCACTGAAAAAGTTATTAAAATCAGTTTTGAAAAGTAATTTGTTCCTTCTAATAGTCTTGCCTTCTCTGTTCATGGGTCTGATAAGTGTACAACTTCATGTCAGGATTTCTGCTCCGGCATATGCTTCTTTCAACGAAAATGTAGACTAGAGGTGATGGATTCCACTGTAGATCTGTAAATCTGCCACATGAATGAGCCCACTTTGTAATGAATGGTATATTAAAAAGAGACAGCTAGTCCTGCACAGTCTCTTACATGTATTAAAACCTAGGTGTTTCTACTTTAAAGATAAGGATTACGGCATGAAACATTACTAGTAATAGAAAAAATGAGCAGAAAGATGATGTCCCATGACAGGACATGCTGTATAAACCCTTCTGCCTCAGAATGAGTACTTCCAAAAGCCTAAAATTTGTCATTACTGATTAAAGTCGATGACACAACAACAAACACTGTGGCCACTGAGCACAGCTGCAAAACTCAACACAAAAGAAGGTATTATTATTATCATTATTGTTTTCTTTTATTTTCTGTGCAAATGCTTACACATAGAGCAAATCAGCAAGGGGGTAAAAGACATGCAGCCTACAGCAATGTCTAGCTATCTCAAAGGAAGTAATATTCATTACACAGCCCTGCAACAGTCTAGCCTCTCCCTGCCCTGAGAATTGTCCCTTGTGTGCTTTATACTCTGTTGTACCAATGCAAAGGACAGAGTTTGTCTCACCTAACCTGGGATGCCAACGGCATGAGCTCTTCACTGCCGGTGCTGTGAAAATCCAGGAAGACAAATAGGCAATTCTAGAGTACAATCCTTGCCATTTATTTCAGACCTGCAAAGTAGGATAAAATGAGCTGCACCCTAGAAAGGGGCCCGGGGTGATTAAAGCACATGTAGAAATCTGCACTTGGGAAATGAACCCCACCCACGCTGTCTGCTGCGGAGGGCCCATTGTCTCCACACACTAGGCAGGCAAAGAGCTAAAGCTGAAGCACTGGCAAACTATCACAATGCTCTCATGGCTCACTGCTCTACTCATTGGAAAAGCTGACTTTGGGGGATTTTTTGTCTGTAGTGCGTGTCTTATTTTTAATTTTTCTAAATTCAATGAGCAAATTTGTCCCAAACCCAAAAGTAAAGAAATAAAAAAAAAACTAATAAACCAGTATGATCTCCAAAACTGACCTACACTCTAAAGCTGTCTTCATGCTTCGTCAAAGAGCCTCTGACTAGAATTTTGCTCCAAACTGGCCTATTTCCTGATACAGCTGTACAGAAAGATTACAAATCTGGTCACAATTTGTGCTGTCATTACCCCTCTGCAACCAGCACATTAAGGTTGCAATTCACCTGCTATTGTGAGACTCAGAACATTTCAGCCACTATTTTAGCAAACTACCTTAATCACAAAAGTGATGGAGTGATAACAAATGAAAAAAGTCTGGGATTTGGGGATTCTAGTGGTCATTTTGAACTCAGACTGAATCACAGCAATGTTAGAGTGGGTGAAAGAATGATATCTGTTCCTGTGACTGCAAAATACAAGAGCTGTATTCTATTTTAAGGGTTTTTTTAAGAATCAGAAGCTATATTTGATGTTAATGTTGAGCTAATTGTTTCATTGGTTTTGTTGGTTAAATTTACCTGAGACATCCAGACAGGCAGACATCCATTCCCATTTTTAAGCAGAGATTCTCTGAAGGGAATAGAATAGCAAGTAGCATCTTGTGTCGTTTGCTGACTGCTTCTTTTTTTTTTTCTACTGGCTGTAGAAATTTATTCAATTTCAGACAGTTTATTCCTGCCTAATAAACGGTTCTGATAGCAGTGGCCTATTGCTGTAGGACTGGTTTTTTATGATAACATCAAGGAAAACAACACTCATCTAAGAGCAAACACTAACACTGTTGCATTCTATATAATCTCTAGCCATAAAGTCATTCACAGTATTTTTAACTACACAGAAAATATGTCTCTTTTCACACAGTATTTCACTTTTAATGCTCCTGTGTTCATGACTTCGAGTATGCAAAGGATAGAGGAGTTTTGGTCTAGTTCTGAGAAAAGAGATCCTGTCAGAGCTCTTGCTGATATGGGTACATGCCGTATGGCAATCAAATTATTTTCTCAGGCTGCATTATTCTAATGCTGCATTTCAATAGTACTCTAAAGCTGCACAGTTGCATAAAAAAGGTTAATTATATATAAAATCTCTGCAAAAGCAGCTCATATTCTAAGATTTTATTCATTAGGGAATTCTAACAGGTACTTAACTTCAGGCACACTTTCTTTAATTTCATGGGGACTATTTGAGCACTTGAAGCAATGTACCTCCTTCGGTACCCTGGTGAACTGGGACCTAAATGAATAAAAGGCCATTATGCAACTGAATATACCAAGGTTATTATATGTTCTTATAGAACTGGTTTTGAAGAAGGCAGATATTCTGCTCTCCCTAAGATCAGTTTAGTGGGAGTTGCATCCAGAGTTTAAGTGGACTTTTATAGCTCTTCTAAAAATTCTAGAATTGGAGTTTTGCTCTAAGGATAGCAAAATCCATCCATTGAATTTTCATGAGGAAAATTAAATTTGCAACAATCTATATTCTTAAAGAGGCATGTAAGGAGATTTTAATGTACTTCACAGTCATATCTGTATACATACATATCAGGCAGATTTAACTTTACCAGAAACAGTTACTTATTTAAATTAGGGCGGTTGCAGTTTAGACACACATCTACAGACAAATGCAACTTTGGCTTTCCTCAGACAAGAGCTCAGTACTAAGCAAGTTCCTCTGATTATGCACCATGCACTCTGACATAGCACACTTGTACAGTCCAGGAGTTCACATATAATCTCTGTACATTTTTTTTAATAATAACAATCCCACTGTTAACACGAATTATTTTGGTGCTGTTTAAGTATCAGAAAATCCTCACTGTAAGCATCAAAGAGTTAACTTAGGCATTCATGGTTTCAAAAACCTGTAATCTTACTGTTTGAACTCCTTACCCAGGTCCTGCAGACACATGTCAAGGGACTCATCATAGTCGGTTCTCATTGCCGTTACCTAAAAGGATTCCCTGCTGCACAACAGTCCTGTGCTGCAATAGGAATGGCAGGATACTGGAAACAGATTCTTTTATAACAACAGGAGCTGCATTTATAGTGCACACATACTGTAAGAGCAGTCCTGGGTTTTCTACCAGCATGCCTGAGCTTAATTACACCTGCTGTAGTCCTGAATCACCAGGCAAAGGCCTGGAGTAGTACTTCAGTGCCTCGCTGAATTCAAAGAATAGCTGAGATGGAGCCTGCAGACAACTAATGTGCTCCAAGAACAATGCAACAGTCGTTTCATGGGGCGAACTGAGGGATTTCAAGGGAGCTGCCACAGAGACTACACATTGTTGGGAAGCAAGAGATACTGTTTTGTGTACTGCTCTTCTCTCTAACACACTTGGAGCTAAGCTTTTCAAAATTAAATGAAACATGAAGTCTCCTGGATTAAATTTTAATATCAGGGGGGTTATTTGTTTGTTTTTTCAGCTGCTGGGTTGGGGTTTTCTTCAATGTATACATCCATCATTTTTTTACCTTGTAAATAAGTCTCTTTCCAGTTTTCCTTCTTTCTACAGTTTCCAATGTTTTCTTCATCTTTTGTATGTTCATTGTTGTTTTGTGGCACAAGTGAGAATTGGGGTCACCATTCTGGTTTGCCTTACAGAGTTGTTTCTATAGTCTGAAACTTCTGCTTTTTTTGCAGTCCACATTTCTTGTAATGCAAGAGTGGAAAGTCTCTGGCTCCTGGGCAACTTTTGACTCTGAAGACATTCAAGACACAGGACTTGCTACTGTCACAAGTGGCACACCTTGCTTGCAAAGGCCAGTACCCTTCATGAGCCAAGGATCCTCATCTGGCCTGGCTTTAGAGAGGACGGTGGCCCTTTGTTCATGTAGTCATTGCCATCTCAGGTGTCCTTGCAGCTGCATCCAGCATCTAGAATGTTTTTTTTAAGGCTCTCAACCAAATACAAATAATTATTTTCCAACTGATTTTTGGGAAAGTTCCAAAATCCTACTTCACTGTGTCCTTGTTTTTAACTACCTCAACCATATTCCAACATAGGTATTTTTTTCTGCTAGATCAGATAAACAATGCATTTTGTCCACAGCTTCACTTACATACTCTGCTAAACTTCTTGGTTCTTTGTCCTGGTAAAACTCTAGTTCTGCATAAAACTTAACTCTATCTGCTGACTGAAATCTCTCTGCTGACTGAAATCTCTCTGCTGACTGAAATCTCTCTTCCACTGAATAAAATAACTGTTGAAAATGCACTGGAATAGAAATACAGACCATAGTGAAAGTCACTGACAAGTTACACACAATTTCTGTTTTCATATGATATTTTTAAACAAAATGTAACGTACTCCAGCCTGTACATGACATATCTCCAAGACACAAAAAAATTGAGAGACCATATTAAATCATTTCTCAAGGGTTTTGCTGGGACAGCAGACTAATAAAAGTCATATATTCTACAGAAAAAACAAAGAAGGTGCTAGGGGGAACTCCACACAAGGATTTAAAAATCTAAGGATAAGGAACTTTGGGGTTAGTTTACCCTAACTTGAAACAGCTTCAAAGAATAAATATGTCTTTAGGAATAATATAATATTCAACCATGTTTGACCCCACCATAAAAACTTATGCCAGGATTTCCCTTCAGATAAAAAGTAAACACATCACTTTTTCAAGTTACCTTTCCCAGAAACTCAAACAGAAGCTGTGTTATAACCTCACTGGGAAAGCAAGGCATCAGTCTGTGCATCTGAAATACTGCTAAACAAAAACACTCAAGGCAAGAAGCTTGAGCAGTGGTGCTTCCCACACCTGAACTGCTTAGCTCCTAGCTACAGAGGTCAGGTTTAAACTGTGCCAAGTAGCATCCCCTGGGGCAGTGCCTAGGCAAAGGTCAGGAGACATCACATGCCATCTGCCATTCCTAATATGTAGTCTGAATTAGACTGCATCAGGCTTGGCTCCCTTCACACATGGTATCTCAACAGGACTTGCAGAGCCTGAAGTGTCCCTGCTGACCCTCATGACACACCCCAGACCTTGTAATAAATACTCTCAGACTTGTGGTACGGAAATACCAACCCAGTGAAGTACCCTAATGTTGTTTCAAACACTCCGAAATGAAAAACAAAAAGAAAAAACCCAAACAAACAAAACTCCCACAAAATTATAACTCTTTTATAGGAACAAAAAAACATGGCATGAAGCCCAGAATAGATCCAGAGCCAAGTGAAGTTTAGTTTCAGCCAAGATGTCACACTTGACCTCAAGGCCAGAGGAAGGTCCCTTACCATGTTTTATTTAGCAGTAGAGAAGCAGTCATTGCATCCTCCTATCCTATAATCTTCACAACATTAGCAGTAGCATACGTTAAGGGAAAATGTGTATGAAAAGGTTCCACAGGTACATCTGTACAAATGCTAGAAATCTTCTGGTTTAGGATTTCCAGGTTCAGATGTTGACTCCAGAACACTATGCTTGATAGATGATTTTGTTCAGTATTACTATTTGGACTAAAACACACTTTCTATTTCCAGAATGCCTTGTCACAGATAAGCCCTACAACTTAATGTTCTGTCTCTGTAGAGAAAAAAAAAAAACCCCAAACTTCCTGCCCTTTTAAAATCTACTGTGCAATTATTTCATTGGGCAACACCTTGAATTTCTTTTCAGTAAAGAGACTTTTTCTACAAAGTTCCTTCCCTCTGAAACTCTTCCATATCTTGCTGCCTTATGTTTCTTATCTTCCTTAATTCTGTTGTGGGCCTTTCTTGTCCTACGTAAATCCTGTGAACTTTACTGCATACATTAATCAAGATGTAGGAGATTATATGTTGTTTTAGACATATTTATATAAAATAACATATATACATCGTATGTAGCGGATACACCATAGCACAATGATGTCCTTTCCCAGTAGGTCTAACATTTCCTAACATTGCACTGCATTTTGATCTATTGAGCATTGAGTTGATGTTGTCAAAGAACTATCACAAGGTCTCCAAGACTTCTGCTAGGGAGTCATGGATAAATTACAGCTCAGTTGTGTACATATAGAAGTCACATCAACAGATTATTGCCTTTTTTTTCTGTCCATTTTTAATAATCTATAAAGCACATACCCAAGAAACTAATCATTCATTTTAAAAGAATATTAAAGTACAAGAATTTATACATTTATCTGAAAAATATTGATTTTTCTCAATATTGAAGTTGTTACAAACTTCATTGAACAAATAATACTTATCTACAAGAAGAAAACACAAACTTTGTTTCATTAAATAGTTAAACTTCTAACTCTTTCAAATCCACGATCATATGTTGTGCTGGTGCCTTAAGGCTGATTCTGCACTGCTTGCAAACTATAAATCAAGAGCAGAATAACTCAGATAACATGACTGATCAACTCAATATACAAGCTTCTACTTACACAATATAATAGTGCTCATGGAGAAGCACAATTCCCTACCATTAATAGCACAGCTGCAGCTGCACCTATTTATTTCTCTGTATTACTCATAACAAAACAGTAGCATTTTCTGCCTCCTTTGCACTTATGCAAATGACTTTATAAGCAACAAGACAGTGATGAAGCACTCCTTTTTTCAACTCAGTCTAGTTAATACCCCATGAGGCTCTATAAGACAAGATTTTTGTCCCATATAACTTACTTTTACATGGAAGAGACAGCAATATATTAAAAATAAATAAATAAATAAATAAGGAGTTTGTGTGAAGCAAAGATTTTAATCTTAAACAGGTAGCAGCAAAGAAGGAACTTTTTGTCATGTAATCAACCTCCCCTAGCTACTACTGGAATTTCTTCAATTAAACATTGCTGCAAAAATACTACTTCAACAGCAAAGAAATAAAAAAATTCCATGTGGCAGCCATTTCCCCAACAGAGGTCCAAAAAAGTTTCTACAGACCTATACAGTGCATTCCTGACAGAAAACTTATATAATATGTATTTAAAGCAACTGAAGAGAGAGAGCATCCAACTTTTATTCAAAACAAATTCATAATACATTTAATTATTCATTAAATCTTTTCCTTATCAAACTCTATAATTTCCTACTATGAAATTATTGTTCACATGTAAAATAAAAGGAAACTTTTTGTAAATTGTAATTCAAATATAATTTTATTTCTCTTCTGCTGAATTGCACTCCATCGAGAAATAACTTTCTTTACTGCATCTTTACTCAATAACTCATTTTTCATATTATTCAAGTGCTTTCAGGGCTTTTGTATTGTGTTTCTGGAGTTTGATTTTATTCATTTCTGATATAACCATTTTAAAGAATCTCCAAAGAGTAAGTCGGAAAGGAGTTGGCACAATAATGTAAAAATGGCACAAAAATGGTAAAGACCTGACTTTTGGAGACGGCTACTCTGTGAGATTCAAAAGTTATCATTATCCCTATAGGGCAATTCAATTTGAAACTTCTGAAGTTAGTTATACAATTTATAAGGCATTCCAAAGATGACAAGAAAGACTATTTGGTGTTTTAAGAAGATGTTGCTGATATTTAAAAGAAAGACTACCCAAATCTTTTCATATATTTGTTTCAGCACATTATCCTTGTGCAAATAGGACAACTAATTTCTCCTTAAGAGTAGGTAAGTACTGAATAAGATTAAAAAAAAAAAAACAACAGAGAAACAGCTTTCTGTGATTTTCTAGGTGATTTTATTGAATCTCAAGATATAAAGGATCTAGCCAAAAAGAGTAGGTTTTATTTCAGTCTTTCCCCACTCTTTCCTGTAATATAAAAATGAGCTATTGTCAGTTGTGACCACTACTTACTCTTGCAATAAAATGCATAGCCTCATCATGTATTTCTTAACATTTAAAAGAATGTTAAAAAAGGGATCAAAGAATACTGAAATTCCAGTGCTGAGGTCAACCCAGATGTGCCCAATAAACAATAGCTTTTATTTTAGTTCACAACCTGAGGAAAAACCCACTGTTTGTCCTTGATGAAGAGAAGTCGCTGCATACCTGAGTACACCATTCACAGTCCTGCCAGTGGAGCAGAGCCTGGGAGGCTCCCAGACGGGCTACATGTGCAGAATTGCAGGATCTCTGCTTCCATTTCTGGATCAGAAGCTGTTATATTTTTTGGTATATGACATTGATAAGTACACACCATTTGGATAAGAACAATTGCAATGGATTCCTAATCCCATTTTCTACTGACCTTAAGGCATCCTTTTTCTTGCTATTTCAAACAGTATAAATTTGTGTCATGGGTTGATGCTGGCCAGATGCCAGGCACCCACAAAAGCCACTCACTGACTCTGCCCTGCAGCCGGGCAGAGGACAGAAAATTTAACAAAGGGTTCATGGGTTGAGATAAGGAGTGGGAGAGATTGCTCATCAAATACCATCAGGGCAAAACAGCCTCAGCTTGGAGTTATGAAGGGAATTTCTTACTAACAAAATCAAAGCTGAATAATGAAAAGTTAAATAAGCCCTTAAAAAGCACCTTCCCCCCACCCCTCCTTCCTTCCCAGCTCTACCTCCTACCCCAGAGGTACAGGGAGACAGGGAATGGGGGGTCAGTTCATCATCCGAGGCTTCTCCCGCTGCTTGGGGACAGGAGTCATTCCCCTGCTCCACCATGGGGTCCCTCCCACAGGAGACATTTCTCCATGAACTTCTCTGACGTGGCTCCATCTCACGAGCAGGAGCTCTCTGCAACCTGCTGAACATGGGTCCATCCCATGGGCAACAGCCCTCCGAAAATTGCTGTAGCATGGGTCACTCTTCCACTGGTTGCAGTCCTCCAAGGCCCTGCTCCAGCATGGGAGCAGGGCCTCTCTCTCCGTAAGTCTCCCACGGGGTCACAGCCTCCTCTAGGCATCCACCGGCTTCAGCACAGGCACCTTCACAGGCTGCAGGGCGATTTCTGCATCCCTGTGGACCCTCGTGGGCTGCAGGGACACAGGTGCCTCACCATGGTCTGCACCACAAAATGCAGGGGAATCTCAGCTCTGGCGCTTGGAGCACCTCCTGCCCCTCCTTCTGCACTGACCTTGGTGTCTGCAGAGCTGTTCCCCTCACATGTTCTCCCTCTACTCTTCTCTGGCTGCAACTAGAACTGTACCCTCACTTTCTGTTTTGATTTCTTCTTAAACATGTTATCACAGAGGCATTACCACCATTTCTGATGGGCCCAGCCTTGGCCAGAGGCACGTCTGTCTTCGGAGCCACCAGGGACTGGCTCTGCTGGACACTGAGGAAACTGCTGGCCTCTCACAGGAACCACCCCTGTAGCTCTCCCACTACCAAAAACCAGGCCATGCAAACCCAATACAATTTAATTAAATCAAAATTGTGACAATGATTTTAAGGTTCATGAAGGTTATATTGTACATAAGAGCATATTTTCAGTCCAATGATGCTTAAAACTCTGGCAATATACACACCGCTGTTTTCATTGTCCACAACAACTTACAGGGTTTGGTTGGAAAAGGAACAAAAAAAAACCCAACTTTGCAGTAGTTGTCTCTATGAATTTGATGGCTAGAGACCTATCCATTGTGAGGCTCCCATGCTATGTTCTGCATGCCTGAAGCTTTTCAATCAGTGGGAAGTTAGCAGTGAGTTTGTCACAATTTTGTACTATCAGGCTAAACTAAAGATCCTACACCAATATACATTTAAATATTTCATAGAAAAAAAATTATATAATTTCTTCATAACATAAGAGAGACTGTTTATTGCTACCAGCATTCATCGTCCTCTTCCTTCTGAAAATATTTGTGCCACAACCTTTAGGAATGGAAAATCATGTGCAACCTGGAGAAATGCAGGGTCAACTCTAAGATAGGGAAGAAGTCGCCTTTAGTTAGCTGTTACTTGATTATGTAAAAACAGACAAAATATTCTTACCTGCTGAAACAAGTATTACCTTTCACTGTCTTTCCCTGGGTGAAATGGTTAAATTCTCTGACACCCAGTTTGAAAACTTAGTGTTTACGTACTGGCATCAGGCTTTTCAAGGCATAGATTAACAGTAGAAAAAAACCTGCCCAGAAATAATTACTATATTAAAAGACAGCAGGTAACAAGCTTTTGGAAGCCTTTACTTAGAACACAGCAGAGGGTAAAATTAAATTCTCAATTATCTTAAGTCAACCTGTTATAGCTCACTTCTGAGTCACAGGTACACTTATCAGCAACATCAATTTTTCACTAGATTTCTCCATTTTTTCAGTCCCAAAAATATTAGTTAGACCTACTGGTGAGCATTAATCACAGTTAACATTGTGCACTTCTTCAAAGTATACTTTTTCAAAGCCAAACTGTATTAGCTAGAAGTAGGAGTGAGAAAATATATCAGGAAGAATATTTTGTTATTCCATTTCCCACCTCCTACTCATCTCTCCTCCTAATTCCCACTCTCACCCTTCCCCTCCTCTTCTTCCTGGAAAGAATCACATATAAAATTCCACAAGTTCTTAATTAAATGGAATTAGGTTGATAGAAACTATCAAAAAATCTAATATGATTTACTGAGAACTTTAAGATAACTAAACATACCTACTTATATATTTAGGTATTTCTGAAGCTGATCAATTAATTTTTTCAGAACAAAACCCCACATCCCACAAGGTAAGATGACTGACATTGTACTCAGTATGTTGGAGGCTTATTCAGCACCTTGTTCATCGCAACAGACCAATTTAGTATTCTTTTTGCAAGTTCATTAGTATGTTCAAATGAGTAAGCACTTGGCAAACTAAAGTGTTGAACCACGTAGTAATCACCTTGCAATGTCTAAAGAAGTGAAAACATCTGAACATCTGAATTTGTCACTCTGTTTTGGAGAAACAGAATGATAAAGATAATAAGTAACCTGGCTCTAGCAATCTTTATCTGTGGAGAAATCTCATTCAGACCACTGGCAGTTAGATAACAGTAAAAGCCACAGAAAGAGAGAGAAACAAACAAATCAAAGTATTTTCAGAGGCACCCACAGGCTATTAGAGCGAAGATTTGCCAATGTTAGCTGTGATACAATCTCAAACTGCCTTGCATAACTATCACATTAAAGACTTCTGATTTCCCTGTTATTAATAATGAAACTGCCATTAACATCTGAAACAGAAAGACAGAAAAAGAGAAAAAAATGTACCTCTGGAAGGAATTAAACACTTCTGAAGATCATTAGAGTTGATGTCAAGCTTTTTATTTGAAACACTGAGAATGAACTTTCAATTAATGAAGCTCAGCTTTTGGGTTTGGGCTTGATTAATTAAGTCTGTAACTGAACAAAAATAACAGCAGCAATGAAGAAAACGTAGAGAGCAAAAACAGATTGTCAGTGGTAGGAAAGGCACAAACACTCTGTATATTCATTTGGAAATTTAGGGAAGTAGAATATCAATAAATTCAGTCATGATGCTGAACTTAAGAAGGTGGACTCTTGATTTCACTCTGTGGCTACACCTGAGCAGCTTTGTGTGCTACAGGTCCAGGGGCAGGGCCCTGTATGATCTATCGTTTTCATGGCTTATAACCACGGGCGAAGCTCTACAGTGTCCATTGTGGGGTGGTACAGATGTGTGTCCAGATATCTTGACATAGGCTCACCCAGACCGTTGGGGTGTGCCCTGGCAGAGCATCCTCCTGGTCGCCCCAGAGACCCCCTCTTGTCAATCCGGACAGGGCTCTCCCCTGCATTGACGAATCAGAATCGGAGGGTGGCTCTCTGGGCAGTTCCCAAGTTTAAGCCTCGCGCCCCCCCAAAGCTAGCCATGCCTCTTCTTCCAGAACCCTCCAAGCCGCTCGGCACCCCATAGGTGCATGCTGACGGTCTCCCCCTTGTTATCACCCCGTTGGTTGACTGTTCCCTGGTTCCTCCCAGTTCCCCCTCTCCTATTGATTCTCACCCTAAACTCCACCCTGTTTTCCTCACCTTAAAACCCTCGGCACGAGCCCTCTCCGGGAGTTGCTAAGGCATATGGAGAACAGGGAGGTGATTCCAGACATGCAGCATGGCTTCATCAAGGAGAAGCATGGGTGGACTAGATGGCATTTAAAAGGTCCTCTTCCAACTCAAACTATACTGTGATTCTAATAATGACTATGCCATTCAGTATGACACTTTCCATGATCCTGGTCCCATGTATGAGTAAGGAAGATCTAAATATTGGTTGTTTTGAGGAAGTAACTTACCAGCTTTTTTTTCGCACATACCAAAGAGCAATTATTTACAGTAGAGAAGAGTCTTTTCAAATAACCTCATTTGGAATACTATATTTGTGTCCTGTGTCATGGGTTTTGACACAGAAGCCAAAAATTACTTCATGGGTTAGTACATGACCAGAAAGTGGGAATAAGATGCTATGAGCAAGTGAGAACAAGGCGTTACATATACTATTTCCCTGTTGCTCTTTATTGAAAGAAAGGGTCACCTTAGCTCAATTTTATTTCTTGCTTGTATTTGCAATAGACATTCCATGATCTCAACAATAAGCAGTCAGTGCCAGTAGATTGAGAACAGGACTATATCTTCATCCTAATCTGTGTTTGGGACTAGAAACTATTAATTCTCAGGGCACCTTCTTTTTTCTTTTCTTTTCTTTTCTTTTCTTTTCTTTTCTTTTCTTTTCTTTTCTTTTCTTTTCTTTTCTTTTTTCTTTTCTTTTCCTTTCTCTTTTATTTTCCTTTTTCTTTTTTTTTCTTTTATCTTTTTTCTTTTTTCCTTTTTTCTTTTTTCTTTTTTGTTTTTCCCAGAGAGACTGGAGAGAAGGTATCTGGTTTATACTAAAAGGGAGACATATTACTTCCCTGCACAATTAATTCCATAATCATTTTTAGGGTTCTTAAGATTAAGTAGAAGAATTAAGGTAATAAACCATGTAAATGGGCATTATAGAAGTAAAACATTTTCAAAATCAGATAAGAGACTGGAAATTAAATTAAATTTAGAATTCCTATCAAGTATAATAAAAGACAGGTGTTTAGCAATTTAAAAGGATGGTCATTGTAACTGGGGCAGCTGAAAATGGTGAGAGAACAGATGTTCCTTAACAGTACTTCCATATTAGTTCTATTTTAACAAAGAATGCTTGATTTCCATTTGCTTCCCTGAAAATATTACACTACTGCTAACTCATAAAAAAATTGGAAGCTAGTGATAGTACTTTCATTACCAGTTTCATACTATAAAAATTGCACAATAAAAATAATTGTGTGCTGGTTTTAAACATCAGTTAGGTGGCTATTGCATAGTTATTTGATAAACTTACTGAACATTAAATAATGTTTCTCAACTACAATTCCTAAAAAATCCATCAAACGGTGGAGGAAACAAACAAAAAATTCTTCTGGAGGATCATCTGTTGACGTAATGAATGTGCTTTCCTCCCTCACTCTTTCTGATCGTAGCAAGTCCCAACAATACCGTATCTCACTTAATCTTAGTCTCTCTTTCCAGAAGACATTTTAATGAACAGGTATTTTACATCATTTATTTTCCAATTGGTGAAATATTTAGAAGAATTATATTTGCACTCTAGCATTTCATAACACTAAATTCATAAGGATGATTCACATTTTTGTCAGGGTAGTTTGAGAGAGATTGTCTAATGACCCATGCTAGCATTATATACATACAAACATACAACAGATATAAGGTTAGATTTTCTAGATTTAACTTTTTATTTTTTGAATGTCATTTTACACATGGCTTGTGTGAAGAGGCATTTTTATATTCTTGATTGAATACCCTACCACCAAAGGATCTGACAGCAAGCTGAAGAGAAAAATTTCCCACTTCTGTAGATTTATGCCTATATCCAGAATTTATACTGTAGATTATGTATTATAGATCACAGAGATATGTCAAAACCCACTTTAAAAAATATGTGAAATATAATGATGAAAAATACACATGAAATAAAATATTTACCTCAAACTCATCTATACCTGATGCAAATTTATCTCTTTTTTTTTTCTCCTTTTCCTAATCTAATTCTCCTCTGCCTTCAATGTCGCTGCCCAGTCGGCTTTTGAAAAGCACATGAACTGACTGGCAGGATTGCACAGACTGAGAAAATCCTATGCTGTTCTGTGATAACATGATCTAAAACCCAAGTATTAAGTGAGAAAGTACAGACATCAGTTGTTGAGTCTATAGGTTGCTCCAAAGTGTTTCAGGTGGGACCATAACAACCATTTATTGAGTTTGCTATGAGCTGGCATTGCCAAAAGTACATAATTTTCTCATTGTTCACAATGTTGTTCACAAATTTAAAAGAATTATCAGAAAACGGTATCTTAATCTGTCATTTATTTATTTTTATGCAGTTGGAAGTTATTGTACATGAACTAATTTGAGAGGAAAAACACTAATCTTTCTAGAAAGTGTACTAAACATACACATTCAGAAGTTAAATACCCGTATTGAGTCAGCCTGCTGAACTGTATTTAAGCTAGTCTGAGATTTCTATCTTCAGTGTTGTTACTAAGACCTAGTACAGTTCGTATGTGCCTAAAATTCAGAGATTACAAAGCATAGCTTTTAGATGCCTCAGGGATGATTAAGTCTTGTACACCACATGAAGAAAATATTGGGACAAAGGAAATTATTCTTGTGTCAGTGTTGAACTCTTGTTTTTTAATTTCCTGAAATGGGATTGAAAGTTTCATTCTGAAAGAAACAGAACCGACTGATGTGCAGTCAAAAAATGGTATCAAACCATCAGCTTCTAATGCTGCCTTTTGAATGGAAGATAAAAGACAATGATAAGATAATGGAAGACAGGGAAATGTCCAAGAAAATAGTGAATAATATAAAGCAATAGAAAAATTTGTCTAATAACTGAAAAACTATAAAGTGACATGGCTTTCTCAGTCTGCTTAGATGAATGTGGTCAAATAAACTGCATAGTAAAATTAAGATGTATTTTTGCTTTCAGTAATTGAATTCACTAATAATTATTTGGAGAAAAAAGCAGTTCAAAGCAAAGCAACAGTATGCTGTTTACATCATTATTAGCAATGTAATTTGGTACTTAATTTAAACATTTAGAAGGGCACAAATTTCTCCAACTGTGTAAAAAGATTTTTGGTGTGAAAAGTACTTGGTACTGAGATTAAATTAATCTGTTGTCTAAGATTTCCATTTTAATAGGGCAATTCAAAAAAGAGTGACTAATACATTTTAGTGATTCTTAACTAAGTATAAAGGACAAACTCAACACATTTACATGACCATTTCCCATGGGTTTGGCATTCTGTCTATATAATTAATACCTCCTTGAATTTAAAAGGCCTTTCGTGCAGTGACTCTAATGTACTTTACAGTTATTAAAAACCCCCATATTTCATGACACCATGTGAACCAACAAACATCCTGAGATGAAGCTGTTCCTTCTACTGAGTATTGATTTTACTGGTTTTGTACCACTGACCTAAGCGGGCCAAAAATTTTACACTTGCAAGTTTCCACACAGTTTGGTCCTATTCAAACTGAGTATCTATCACAAAATCACGAATTTGTGTGGGTTCTTCACAAACTATTTTAAGGCACTTTACAATCTGAATGCAATGAGAATGAGGCCTTTTATCAACTGTATTTCAGCATGGTGAGTTAAATGTTTTAATGATTTCATACCGTTCCTTTCTCTGTTATCAGTGTATACAAAAAAAGTGAGTTTATGCCAGAACAATATTTATTTTGCTTCACCGAGAGCCATTCACTTAACAGCAGGAGAGATACCTATATGAGGTATTTGGAACAAAACTTACCTCTAGGGTTAAGCTTTGTATGGGGACTATCTTAATTAAGTTACATTGCAATATTGAAACTTGAGAATGAGGTCGTAGCCTGCTGTAGCATGAAAGCCTTTAATTTGCACACTTCTGTTGTATTGAATAATCAAGGAAAGTTTAATTGAGCACTCTAGAGCCCTGGGTGTTCAGAGTTTCTATGCACTTATATTGTGTTCTCTGTGCTGTGATTTAACTCCACACAGTTATTTAGGAGCTCATTTAAGGCAATTAAAAACTACAGCTGAGTTTTTGTTGGACTGGCTGTGCTCAACCTAGTTGGGTAATTAGACTCAAATGGATACCTTGCACCCACTTCAGCCTCAGAGCTGTGTGTGAAGCAGAAAAACATTTTTTTCCTCAGACTTTTTATTCTTACAGAGAACAAACAAATATGTGTGATTTACAATAAGGTCATAAAATTATTTCTTCATTGCTAAAGCAATTCACACTAAGGTGGCATTTTAAAAAGAATCCAAGGTAGCTTATATTCAAAATATTTTGGCAGCTCTTGGGATTTCTTAGTATTGGATTAAATGCCATTCAAGATTCTTTGAAAACCTTACCAGCCTCAGACCTCAATAACTTGAAATGTTTGCTGGGGCTCATAAAACCACCTAAGTGCCATTTATGTGTCAGTAGTTGCCTAGGTCTGAAAAGTAGGTCCTCAGGAGCCTGCCTCAGCTGCTAGGCATCCTCAGGGCTCCTGCATTACTTATGCAAACAGCTTCTGCAAAGCAAGTAGGCTGGCAGCTGAGCCTCTGCTTCCAGACATGCTCACAAATCCCCAGGCAACATCCTGTTCAGGGCCATCAAGAGTATTTCACAGCTGTGTCCTACAGGGAGTTGTAAACAACACACCATCCTACCTGCTCTTCCTCAAACAGCTGGGAGGCACAAAGGGAGAGGCACTGTGGGGACATCTGTGCTATGCGGTACACAAGGACCAGGGAGCCAGCTCGAGCCCTGAGCCCTTGAGCATAGAAATTACCCCTGCATTTACTCCCTGGACATGTTTTATACCATCCCAATTCACTCCCTTAAGGATGAATCTACAACATAGAGGGCTAGCCCTCGCTGGCCTGGAGGCAATCAGCATTACCCGTCTTGTAAGGCCAGGGGTCAATTTTTGACTCAATAATCCCTGGACACAGAGAGTGAGACCCTTTCCATTGCACTGAGCTTCCACCAAAACGCAGGCAGGGAAGACAGCTGGGACTATGTCATCCTATGATAGCATTCAGAGGGTTAATTCTCAGCCACACCTGAGGAGATGTAGAACACCCTCAGCCTACAAATACAGCATATTTTAAGGCAGAAATTCCTTTCTGAAAGTAGTGGGGGAAAAGTCATACAAGAATAAAAACAAAAAGGAAGAGAAACCTGATTTTGCAGTCTTGTAGTCTGCCTTTGAGTTCACAAAGATCAGATGAAACACAGAGGAGTTTAAATCATATTCCCCGGATACCACATATTTTGTATGAAGTGGAATAAATTCATCCAAGGAGCAGCAGTAGGAAAAAGCTACCTTAAAACACCCCATTGCCTGGCACACAGAGAGCAGTTTTAGAAGGTTGGAGTTGGAATTCGAGAACCTACTCCAAATCACTCAAAATAAAGGCTGAAAAGCAATTTTCTGAGCTTCAAACATGGCCATCTTAAATCCCATTGTGCTGCGTCATTGTGGAAAAGCCTGAGGAAACTGTTCTCCTCTTTAGTATTTTCTGTTGATTAACTTATATGTCCTCCTTCTCAATATAATGAACCCTGCTAAAATCATCCTCAGAATCTGATTTTCCCCATGCATGCTTACAGACATATGTATCTCTGACCCTTCTGATGGCAGAAAACTGCTTGCAGCAATTCAGCACATCTCCATGCCTAACTACACCGAGCACTGGAAATACTGTGGGTATGTTTCTCCCCATTTGGATTTACAGAACACACTTCAGAGCATTAGTTACCCTGCCCAAACTGTTGCAGCAATGTCACTATACGGCTTCTTGATCTGAGGTCCTTTATATCTTTCTATAGTATTGTTACCAGATAGGCAGAAATTTCTAAAAATAAAGCATCACAGTATCTTTATCAAATATAGGCTTCTATCTTCAGTTTTCAGAAGAGCAGTTACTTAGCTGTAATAAAGGATGTAGATGCCTATGCATAGCTGAAAAGAGAGTCAAATATTCGAAGAGATGGCAAGGAGAAATATGGTAAGAGCAAGGAAAAACCCTTACTTCTAACTGCGGATTTGATGTGTTCTGACGACAGAGATATATTTGCGGCTAGAACTAAAAACAGGGTAGTTGCAACAGTAGGACAGAAAGAGAAAACTTACTCATAGAATCCAGGAGAGGAGGCATGAGATTACCCACATATTTTTTTTCTTTTTTCTGTGAAGCACTTGTAGTTGTGACTTGCATAATTAATTTCATTGGTAAGAGAATTGAGTATTAAAGCTGATTTGCTCTATTGAAGAGGTTTAGACTTTCTGCTCCATTTAGTAATTCTTTATGATGCCAAACTCTGAAAGTAGAGAGCTGCAACTAAGAATCCTATTATGCAAGATAATATATGAGAAGTAAAAGTCTCCATTAAGGAAACTATAAAGGAAAAATATTTTTCTTTAATATATTCTTCAGTGATTTCAAAGAAACTGTGTTCTCTCAAAGGCACAGAATTAGACCAATTTTATAGTAAGGTAACTACAAATGTAGTTTTGCTTTCTCCTCCTGCTTCATAGTTTTTTTCGTTTTACTTTAAGAGATGTATGTCAATTATACCAGTTTTGCACTGTTTTTCTTCATCACAGGATATAAAAAAATTCTGATTATAACCTTCATTTTCACAAGTAAAAATTAAAGAATTCTGAAGGGAGATTAAAAAGGATACGTATGCATCTGCATGCACATGCACTGTGACCTACTTAGTTATGTTAATAGGGCAGAAGTTTGCAATAAAACTGAGGCAGATCTAAAATACTCCCAAACTGTCATCAGTAACAAAGTCATAAATCATTCAGTTTATTTATTAATTTTCTACTTCAATAGAAACAGGTGTTTAAGTATTTACAGTTGTGGAAGTGTAACTAAAAGTATACAACCTCTTGGTTTTAGATATAACCAAAGAGAAGACAATAAGAAATGAAAAAATTTCTATGGAAAATGATCACGAGGGGAAATTTGACCTTCAAGGCAGCAGACTTTTCATTCAGCAGTGTAATAAGAACAATGTGCCTTTTTTAATTGTCTTGTGACTCCTTTCCAATTTCCTGAAATTATGTTGATTGAGACAGTTAAGAATATCATCAAGTTTGCAATAGTAGCTGATGAATGACCTGTATTATTGTTATATAACATTAGGATTAAAATCTTAATTAAATAGACTCAATTAAAAAACAGTTCATGTATGACTCTGTGTTCCACCAATGAAAAAGGAATTCACCAAATGTGTTCAATGAAGGTGAACTTGTTTTGAGAAAAGTAGTTCAAAACTTGATTGATACTTTCTACAGTTCTAATTTTAAGGTCTTGAAAGTGGATAGTGAAATACCTAAAATTCAAAGTCTCTTTACGTATAATTCAGTTTACTCTTCAGCCATGCCTTTCTCCTACATGTTTTAACATATTCATGGTTTATTCCTGCTTGCTTTTGGCCTGTACTGAGAAATGAGCTGCCCATTAAAGAAATCTGGACTACTTCTCCTATTTAAGAAAAGCAAGCACTCTACATATTCATGTATTTTTACTGGTTCAGAATCCAATTATATGTATTATTTAGTACAGGAAGAGGCAACAGGATTGATATGCTAAAGAAGAAAGAGAAAGAAGGTGTAAGCCTTTCAATTTTATAAAATAAAGCATTTGGGAATAGTAGTTCCATCAAAGCAACTGACCTGTTCAGGACAGCAGTCAAAAATTTTTAAATTACATACTATGAGTGCTAGGTAGAAACAAAATAACAACAAAAAAAAAAAAAAAGCAAAATCAGATACCAGCATAATGACAGTTTTTTGCTTTGTTACTCTTTATGTTGTGCTACAGTGAAGTTATTCCCCCCTCCTATCTCAGCCCTGTCGCATCCAGTGGTCTGAGTTCACATCCTCTCCTTCCCTGTCAGTAGTGTTAACTTCACTTGGAAAATGCATAATTGTGACAGTGAATTCAAAAGATTTAAACTTTCACATAAGAGTTCAGCACTAATGTAATTTTATGGTTTTTGAAGGAGTTGCAGAATAAAATCTTATGACCTGCTCTGTGCAAGGGGTCAGGCTAGCTGGCCTTGGAATGTATTATTTCTAGGATTCTTCTTATCAGGATACATTTGAGACATCATGTATGGCACAGAGGTCAGAATTGTTTTGATCGCAGCTTTTCTTTCCTTGGATAAGAAGAAAACTCTCAGATGTCATGAGTCAAATCCTGTACAAGCACAAGATATTTCCAGACTTGTTCACCAGAAATCCAAAACAGCAAAAAGTCCTTAGTGTATCTTAAAGAGCTGTTTCTTTATAGACTCTAGGGAGCAGAGGGCCAGGGAACAGTCACATCACAATGTCATCAGTATATCCACAGATATATCCACTGTGACAGGTGATAACCTATCCACACACAACACTTTGCTAAGGCAGTGCTGCCTGAGCTCTGAGCAGATCTGCAGTTATTCTTCTCAGTTTTCAGAGAAGAGGTGGGTCAGCTCCAGTCCTGAAGTCTGTATTAGCTCTAACTTTATAAACCCATCCTCTTTGGGTGTGACGCCAGCCTCATTTATGTCAGGTTTTCGTAATCATCTCAGAACAACCCTGCACTGTCACTGAACTCACATCTGCCTTACACCTGCCCTCTGTACACTGCGTCACGTGTCATGCTGCAGAATAACAAGGATGTCCTAAAAGGCCATATCATCATCATCTACTTGTAACCATTTTTTTTTCTACCTAGAGAATACTTTAGTGAGCGTTAGCTAATAGAGAGAATAACTATAATGCGTCTTCCCTCATCAAATGCAAATTAGAAACATGCTAAATTAGATCAGTACTTATAGGAAGTCAAAATGATTTGATTGGAAGAAGGGCATGTAACCAGGAGCCACATGTAAGACAGAAATAAAGGTCTAGTTGAATATATAGAACTCCTAGTTGTGAATTTTCCATAATTGTGAAAAAGTGTGTGAGGCAAAGCACATCAGTATTGGGAGTAATCCACACTTCTGCAGTGGTAGTATAATCTCACAGCTGCAGACTTACCTTCGCTAAGATGAAAGAATTCTGCAGGCCATACGGGAAAATAATGGGTGAAATACATGAAGAAAATAAATGCAAATATCTAGACGTGTCTGAAACTCATTTGCTGAATAACAGTTGAAAGTAGGGAAATTAGAAAAGAAACTTCTACTTAAATGCGCTATAGTTAGAGGCTGTGCAGAAGAAGGACACTATAATATAATCTCCGCATTTTTAAATATACAGGAAGACAAAGGTACATTTTAAAACCATTCCCCAGTCACAACTATAATTCCTGTTCTGTGCTTTAGTGCAGCATTAATAATTACTAAGAAAGTCATAACCCAAGAGAGAGTATTTAATAAGCACATTTTTCTGTTAGGAGAGTCTGCTGGAAATGAACAAGAATAAGATCAGTCTTTGGGAAATAGCAAAATACAGGGCTCTCTGTGTTTTCTTAAGATGAGCAGTCATCAGAGTTTAGATCTGTAATGGCACACATATGACTGTGAATGAATATACTATTTTCTTTGACAGAACTAGAGAATCCTATAACATAGCAACATTGGGAACAATTGCTAAGACCAAAAAAAAAAAAAAGTTAGCGACAACAAGGCTAAAATTTTAAGTACAAACATGGAAGCCCTAAAAGAAGTCTAGGAAGTATGATTAGAGTGATAGCGAAGCATTTAAATCCCTTTATTCTTGTAATTTCCTAAGGTGCTTCTTTCTGCTTCATCTGAACAATTCAGTATTTTATCTGGCAAAGTTTCCTGATGTTTCCCAACTCTCTTTAGAGGACATTTTTAGAGGGCTTTGAGATTGATAGCTCATCTATATATATCAGCATCTGGTCTTCACGGTCAATTAATGACAGCTGAACCAAAGAAGTGACCACCCAGAACCACCAAACAATCAAGTTTCAAATGGCTTTGCTATTTTTTCCTCAAAACACAAACATATTCCTGGTGATTCTGGGCAATGACTGATTTCCCCATCTCAAATTTTAGATTACTACACTGTTCAAATTATTATCCTATGTCAAATGCCTGCGTGCTCAGATGTTGCCACAAAGGGAAGATGAGAAATTAGATAAGTGTGCTGGAGATATGGAAGAACAGAAAAATTGTTAAGTGCCAGGCCATGTATCCTGCAGCCATGAGGTGTGGTACCTCTGTGACAAATGCAGTCTGGCTGGTTTCCAAGGGCATGGTATGAAAACCTCACTTGGCTTGTTCTATTTATCCATGTGTGGGTTTTTTGCCTATTAAAACAATTCCAAAAAAGAGTAAAATGTTAACAATCTCTTTTTTTTGCTTAGCAAGCTGCTCTCTGCTCGCTAGTCTTAAATTAAGTTAATCCTCTGAATCTTTCAGTGCTTCTTACCTTCTCCATGCTCTTCCAGTTGTTTTCTGCTCAACAGAGGGCCATATTGAATTGGTTACAGCTGCACTTCAACTAGAAATACAGAAAAGAAGAAAATCTGATAAAAATACCAGATCATCCCTATAACAAAACTCTAAGAAGTCTCTTATTTACAAATATTATAGCCAGTATCATCTGATTTTTACCTCTTCTGAAAAATTTTGAGGTTTTTGCCAGGTTTTTATACAAGCAAAGGGAACAGAGAGTGCATATGTAGTTATTTTACATGTAGATATCAAGGTTTTGGCAGTGGGGGGCTGCAGGGTTGGCCTCTGTGAAATGAGAGCAGGGATTGACCAATGCCAGAACATCTGGCTGCAAAATCGACCCCCACATGACTCTGTTGAGCTCATCAGCCAAGCCTGTGGTGCCTCTGTGATGACATATTTAAGAAAGGGCAAAAACGCAGAAGAAGGAGGAAGTGCTGCAGGCACAGGAGCAGAAACTCCCCTGCAGCCCACAAAGGACCCTCGCTGGAGCAGGTATTTCTCTACAGCCAGCTGAGGATCTCATTCTGTAGCAGGTGGATGGATATCCCTAAAGCAAGCTATAGACCATGAGGACAACCCACACAGGAACAGAGGAAAACTGTGATGAAGGAGGAGGAGCACCACAACCCCCATTTGCACAACCCTCCTGATCTTCTCTGGAAGAAAGGGAGGAGTTTGGGATGAAGTTGAGCTTGGGAAGACAGGGTGGAGGAAAATTGTTAGTTTAATGTTTGTCTTTGTTTCTCACTCCCTGAATCTATTCTAATTAGCAGTAAATAATTTTTGCCCACAATAGTAATTGGCACATGTTCTCCCTATCTTTATCTTGACTCATGAGCTTTTTTGTCCCATTTTCTTCCACTGCCCCACTGAAAAGAGTACAGGACTGTCTGAGTGGGAGTGTAGGCCTTAGCCAAGGTCAGTGTACCACAGTTGTTCAATATGGTAGGCATGACTCGGGCCTTCCTACCCCAATCTCTGTTATGCACAACAGTGACACTGCAGAGAAATTGGTTGTCAACCAGTCACTCTGCCGTCTTTGTCACTTTTCCAACTGCCATGTTTGTTTTTAGAGCAGCCTTAGCACTTCTCCTCATTATATTCTCAATGGGGTTTTCCACTGTCTACAATTCTCCATAGATAATTGAGTCTAGCGGTAACATTCAACATAATTTTGAAAAGACAATGATTAGATGAGGTGTGCATTCAAAGATAGATTTTCTCTGTATTGTTTAAAATGGGATAGAGCAGAGCATAGTAGTACAAAGGGAGCATAAGGGTAAATAGTGTTTATTGAGGAAATCTTCCATTAGGAAGAGGAGATGCATGCTTGCATTGACAGTAATCTATTTTTGTGGTTCATGGATTATAAAATATTTAGCTTTGATGTCCTAATATATAGTTTACTTAACCATAGAGAAATGTCTAAGAAAGCAAAGGTGATAAAAAAATGATTAAGAAAGCAAAGATGGTAAATAAATACTATCTTCCATAATACTGTATAGAATGTATTTTTGCTACCACAAATACATCTAAGTATTGTGGAAACAGTACAACATAATTCCTTTGATTTAGAGTGCCAATAGCCTGATTCATTGAGCACATCTAATGCAGGTCTCCCCCCAATTATTACTGCAATTATTTAAAGATTAAGACTCCCTAAAGGTACACAATATGATAAACTACAATAAATCCTCTAAAATGTATAGTCTGAAGATATCCCACTGAACTACGGATAATGATTTATAGTCTGCTGGTAAGAGATGCAATTTAATTGCACTTTGAAATATTCCTAAAGCAGCAATCATCATGTCACAGAGTACCTGCAAAATGTCAAACTCTAATTATTTTCATGACAGTGTTTCTCTAATTTGTCTGTGGTAATCTTTCACTCTGAAGTCTTATCCACAGAAAATGAAATATTAAAAAAAATATGCTCAGCTGTCACCTTTACCACGTGCCATTTTGTCTAAATTTTGTCAGAATGTAAAAACAGAGAGGTGATCTGAACTGTTATGGAGCAAATCCTAATTTCCTTCATACTTACCAAGCTACTGTTAGTTTAGAAAATTATGGTTAGGAATTTATAGGTAGATACATAGATAGAAGCTATATGTACTTCAGGAAAAAAATAAACTCCTAGTTTTTAGCCCTATGTTCAGATTCTAACCTGCTTTTCTGTATTTTGGCACCTCTGGAACTGTAGTGCTTTTAATGAAATTAAAGTATACATCAGCATAAATCTGGCCAGAATGAAGTCTACCTTCCTCAGCTTCATCGGGGGAAACAAAACCAAACACACCCCTCAAAAAACCAACCAACCAAGCAAAAAACCCCAAACCCCTCAGCCAACAGCAAATTAGGTACTGTGTGAAATTCCCATCTGCTTATCTCAAATAAATATATTTGCAAATATATTATTTCAGTCTATCTTCTTCAAGCAGATTCACTGGCTCTCTCCCTGTGCTTCTCTAGCTCTTGTTTGTGGTGGAGTCTCTGATGCTTTTTTTACAATTTGGAAGTGCCCCAGAGATTTTCCCTTTATCTCATAGTTGCCCTTTGATCTTTCCCTCACGAGAATACCTCCTCAGCTGGTGCTGCAGGTCCGTGCTGTGATTATGTCTGGATACACTCCCCTCTGGTATCCACATAGAGATTGTTCTTGGCTGTCCTAGAGGCATGTTATTCACACCACTGCAATTCAAACAGGAGCCTAAGGGCAAATCTTAGTTTAAAATTCAGTAATTGTGAGTCTGAATAAAGTTATTACTCGTTCCTATATTCATGTCACATGCCTCCAAAAGTCTCTGCTCATGGGCACAGAGTATAAAGTCAGAACACAAGAATAACAAACCTGATAGGCCTGCAATCAGAAAGTACGGGGGAAGACAGGAAAGCTTATCTGAAGGTCAGTAAAAAACTGTGGAAGAAAAGCTGAAAGACTTCATTGAAAGCAATGGTATTGTGTGGTTCTCAGAGACACTGGCCCTATACATACACTGTAAGTCCAGGAGCGACTTAATCACGTTTCAAAGGAAAGAGAGAATTATTCCCCTTCATTAAAACCAATGACAACTATGTGTGATTTGCTTTTTAAACTATTCAAATAGTATATAAAGAACCAGTGGAAATGGGAGAGATCTTTACTATACAGACATATGTTTATAACAGTTTACACAAGCATATTTCCAAGAAATTCCAGAGACAATTTATATTGTATTTCTCATTGTGTGCAATACAGCTCTGTTGCAAAGGTTTTAAAGTTATTTTATGTGCAAAGTTTTTGTAATCAAAGATAAGTAAAGTGCCTCTTTGCGGGGCTTGATGCTTATGTGCCACCTAAGAATTTTGAGTGAAACTTTTGCATGATTTTTTACTGCTCTACCACCGGAAAGCTTTGAGTCATAAAACAGAACCACTGAACAACTGAGGTCAGAAAAGACCTCTAAGATCATTGAGTCCAACCATTAACTGATCACTTTTCAGTCCACCACTAAACCACATCCCTAAGTGCCACATCTACATATCTTTTAGATTGTAGAATCTCCAGGGATTATGACTCCACCACATCCCTAGGCAGCCTGTTCCAATACTCAACAACCCTTTCAGCAAAGAAATTTTTCCTAATACCCAATCTAAACCTCCCCTAGCACAGCTTGAGGCCATTTCCTCATCCTGTCACTTATTACCTGGCAGAAGAGACTGACCTCCACCTCAACATGTAGTTGTAGATAACCATAAGGTTCCTTCTGAGCCACCTTTTCTACAGGCTAAACAACCCCAGCTCCCTCAGCTGCTCCTTATAGGACTTGTGGTCTAGACAAGAGGAGGAAGTTGCCTTACTTCACGTTTATCTGAGCCATGGGCTGACTCAGTTGGACCTTGAAGGTGAGAAGAATGGAGAAAGCATCCTCCTTCTGTCTTCTACAGTGTTTGGGGCACTGCACTAGCCCATAGTGAGCTACACAGGAATAGAAATGAAAAAGCACAGAGAATGTTACCGCTGGGTGCATTCAATACCACTGGGTATTCAAGGTAGCTTAGATATTAAACAAGAAGTTTGAGAACCTATCTTTTGCACATAAATTGCCTAATTTTCTTTGTGAGTCTTCCCCTTTTTTCTTATCTGTGATACTGTTCAAAGACCTGGTCTTACTTTGTGTATGTTTCCCTATACAGAGACAGAAAGTAAGTCAGATTCTCAGATGTATTAAACAAATGGCTTTCTTATTATCCTTTTATGGATGAGCTACCATCGTAACCCTTAGAAGAAACAATTAAAAACAGTTTAAGGCAAAGGAGGCATGTTGCAAGACTGAAAAGTGTCCTGTAATGTAATATTAAGCTTTGAAATTTATGGCTGTGTTCTTCCTTGTGGTGTTTTTCAATACACTTTTATTACAGGCTCTAAATTACACTCTCACAGGAAAGGTCTCTCTTTAAACCTTTAGGTCAGAATTGTTCAGATCTTTTCACACTGAATCAAACAGTTTTAAGCTGGCACAATCCTTGGCAGGCTTGTAAATCTTTCAAAAGATCTTATCCAATTACCTTTCATGGTCCACAGGCTTCTACAGTGTGATTGTTTCCTACCATGTGAGGAATTAAGTGCTCATGAAAAGTTAGGAACCAATAGAGTTGAAAAGTAAGCCAGCACATTTTTCTGTAGTTTATATACCGTGGTTGTACCTCAAGAGACAGTGTAGAGATCTATAAAGAAATTCAGCCGTGGTCAAGAACACTCATGGTCTTTTAGTCCAGAACTCGAAGTAAGCAAGGCCAGAAATTTTTAGTTTATTTTTGCCTCTGACAAAGGACATCAAGAGAAATCCGAGGCTGACCATTAGGGTTTTGTAGCCAGGATCAGAAATCCTCTACACTTCAACTGAAAAAAAGATATTAGCATCCTATGAGGAGGTTTGAGCTCCCTCAGAAGCTGTTGAGACAGAAGCATGCCTCCTCTTGGCGCCGTGATTGCCGTGCTACACTGGATGTTTGAAGGACACATCCCCTCGACACATAGCAACCAGCGCTGCACTGGGTAGCACTGATTACGCAACAAGCCCAAATGGGAAAACCCAGTTCCTCAGGAAGAGATTATGAACTAACAAGTAGGAAGAGATTTTGGAGTATTGCATGATAAGGTGACTTGTGCCCAAGAAGCCCCACCAAATAGCAAGTTATCAGAAAGCAAAAAAGGTTATGCTCTATCTACCGATGGATCCTGCTGAGTGATAGGAAACCATCAGAGGTGAAATCTGCTGTGTGGAGTCCCACAGGCTGAGTCTTTGAGGCTGCCAAAGGGGAAGGCGAGTCAAGCCAACCTGCAGAAGGGAAAGCCACCCAACTAGCCCTAGAGATGGCTAAATGACCAAATTGCCTGTACTCTGTCTGTACACTGACTCCCGAATGGTGGCTAATGCCCTGTGGGGGTGGTTGCAGCAATGGAAGAGCAATTGGCAAGGCAGGGGTAAACCCCTCTGGGCTGCTACATTGTGGCAGGACATCACTGCGTGAGTAGGAAACATGACTCTTGAAGGTACGTTCACATGCCCAAACTCTGATGTTCACATGCCCAAAAGTCGTGTCACTGAAAAGCATCCAAAAAATGAACAGGTAGATAAGGCTGCCAAAATTGAAATAGCTCAGGTGGACTTAGACTGGGAGTGGAAGAATGAGCTATTTTTAGCCCCATGGGCCCATGAAATATCAGGACATCTAGGAAGAGATACAACATACAGGTGGACTGGTGACTGAGGGGTAGACCTGACCATGGACACTATCAAAGAGGCCATTCATGAACGTGAAACGTGCTGCAAACAAGCGAGCTATGTGAGTAAAATCTCCTTGGAATCTCAGACATAAAATCTAAGGAAAGGAGGAGGAAGATGTGGGGGCATTCATTATTACAATACTTGCCTACTGGAGAAACCACTTCAGGTCTTGAAACCCTGCTTCCTGGGAAGTGGCTGAGTATCACTAGCTGATAGGAAATAGAGAACAAACTTTTTTTTTTGTTTCCTCTGCTTGTGAGGGTGCAAGCTTTCACTTTTGCCTTCGTAAACTGGTTTACCTCAACCTACGAGTCATTTTCCACCTTATTTTCTCTCCCTAGTCCAGCTGGGAAGGGGAATAATAGAGCAGCCTGGGCACTTGGTATCCAGCCAAGGTCAACCCACCACAACGTCTAAGGTCTTAAATCTTTTCTAGGATCACAAAATATATCTCATTTTATCTGTACCTAACATAAACCTTGGTCTTTGTTATATGCAATATACCTTCTTCAGGAAAAGTGACAAGAGGTCACAGACTTCCCAGGGTTTTTAAATATGAAAAGGAGTATAGTGAAGAACCCCCTTTTTTTTTGGTTATTTTATATATTTATGTAGCACCTTTATTAACTAAGGGAATATAAGAAATAAATATTTACTAAGACATTTGTTACCATCAGAAAGAATTTTAGATGTCAGCAGTTTTAACCAGTAGTATTTATTCCACTGACCTATAAACTGCAATTACCAGGCTCTCACAGAAACGGAAGAAAATCACTAAATCAGTTTCACACGTAACATAAAAAATATTATTTCATCTCACCCTCTTGTCCAGGATTACTAGAAAAATGTTCCTTCAAAAACATTACACGGATAATAAAATCACAGTTAAGAACAAATGAGAAACTGCATACTCTAACTTTGAGGGAGAGCTTAAAGAATTCTTTTCTTTGTAATTCAAAAAAAAGGGATATTGCAGTGAGATAAATCCAGCTGCATCTTGAACCTGTGTTAATGACCTGTAACTAAGCTCTGACATGCTGTAATTTCAAATTTATATATATACACACACACATATTAAGATATGCATATTCATTTTGTTAGGTACATATCTGTTTATATATATAAAATGTTCTCTTTTTTTCCACTTCACAGTGAAAAGGACTCTTATTTCTCAACAGAAGAGTTATATGGAATCAACTGATACTCCAAGACCTTTCTATGTCTGATTTTAAATTGTATCTTTTATATTTATTCATTTATATTGATATAAGACAGCAGGATCTCAAAATGGGAAACTTCACACTATGGAACTAACTAAAAAGCAATCAACACAAGTAGAATTAGCTCTTTCTTAGTTCATTTATTTCAAGCATACTTCCATTCTGAATAGGGAAATTTAGTTAAAAGAAATTTTCCTATGCAGCTTTTAAAAAGCTTTCAATTTAAGAGATTGTGTTCCATTGTATTGTTACCTCAACGAAACTTGTACTCAATTCAAACAAGAGTGTAAAATGGAGGAAATAAAAGCTTAATACGATCCCAAAGTCTATAATTAGAGGGCTTATATATGTATAAGAAAAACACTGTTAGTCATTTAAAGAAAAATATTAAGGTGGTCTGGGCTTCTGCAGAGTTCAACCTTTCTGGAACTTTTATGTTTATAGATAAAAAAATATTCCACTTAATGAAACTTCGTCCAGTTCAGGTTCTAGAGAACTTGTCAATGTCATGTGTCCCAGAACCAAACTGCACTTATAAACTCATCTGTCAAATAAATAAAAGTCGCTTCTTGGTTTACAGCAAGAAGTTGCTTATTATTTAAAAGGAACTTTCCAGATCCAGTGGGAGACTAGTGCTGCATTCTGAAGAGAGGAAAGTTCATTACTAATTCTGTTGCTCATGGTTATTCCACAAAATTCTGAATTACAGACCAGAGCTAGAATGAAGTGGACAAGTGTTTTTCTACGTTTTATTTACCAGGGCTGTACTTTACATTTTGAGTACCACATAAGTTGTTGACAATTGCACAGAAGTTTTTTTTTTGCTTATGATGTTTAACCATAACCTTGGAGCTCTTTACCTTGAAGGATGTACAGGAAAAAAATGAAATAAAGAAAGTTGCGTGGAAGCACTCAATACAGATAATAAACTTGGACGCTCATCAGCGAGGTGGGGTACCTAAAACTTCTGTATAGAACCGCACGTTACTAAAATCAATTGCAAAAATATTTCGTCTCAACTAATAATGCCTATTAGATCAAGATCAATAATTTTGTGTATCATAAATGTAATCAAAACCTAAAAAATTTGGTGTTTGTTAAGGAAAATGATAAAAATATTTCACTTTATGAATTCAGAAAGGAACATAATTTTAAAGATGAAACAAAAATAAAAATACTGCTCTAAAAAAGTATATTGATGCTTTTGTTTCTCCTTTATTTCCATCTTTTTTTGTACAAAAAGAAAAAAAAAATCAGTACTGAGTTCCATAAGCATTTCCCCAACATTTTCATGGGTTTGATTTTTTTAAGATTGTTTGAATAATGATTGTTATTAGAAAAGATTGAAGACTGAGTAAGCGTCCAACAAAGGAAACATCACACCTATTCTTAAAAAGGTGAGAAAGGAAGGTTCAAGTAATTACAAACCAGTTAGCATCACATCTCTGCCTGGGAAGATCATAGAGCAGAATCTCATGGAAACAATGTTGAGACACATAAGAGACATGGAGGCAGAATGGCTTTTCTAAGGCTAAATGTAAAAGAGTCTCCCAGAGGAAAACCATTAGAATTAAGTGAGCAACTGAAAATTCTAGCCTATCATTTTGATTTTGATACTTTCAGGCTCTAACTCAACTCATTCAATTTAATATGGAGGCCTCAGGAGTAAAGAAAACTTTTGTATGTATCTTGTATCTACAGTCATTGTATACTACTTTTCTGGCATAAAAAAGGTTGTGCATCCTCAAATCACTAACACTTGATGTAAAATCACGGCACCATTCCAAAGATTATATTACCACGTTGTAGTTATGTCAGTCATTAAGATGGAAAGTGCCTGCTGTTACTGTTAGCTTTTGCTAAGACTTGAACCATTTAGAGACTGGTTTTTCATTCAGTTGTGGGCTGACAATCATTATTGATGAAAATGTATAAACTGCCAGCTCAAGCTATACATAGTTATGTCATGAGTAATGCTTCAAACCTTGAAGGATCAGTCATTATGAAGAGGGAAGGCACAAAACAAATACATATCTGTCCAAGCAAATGAGAATTATTGCAGTTCCCAGTATAATTCAGACAGGTTATTGAGCCTGTTCAGCTTGTGAATAGCCACTTACAGCTCTAGAGGCATTCAGTGATGGGTTGGGTTTTTGGAAGACCTATTTGCATGATCCCTGGATGAGGGAAACAACAGATTCAGTCGTTACTCAATTATTTCTGCAATGTGAACATTCACTTGGAAAACAAACTGAGATAATCAGGGTTTTCCCCACACACTTTCCACAGAAGAGGTACAAACCATTTTATTCACACCTTTTACAATTTCAAACTGAGCTTCTTTTTTTTATTGTCAAGTTTGAATTAAATTTAAGATTAAAAATGCATTCCACATTTCGCCAACATTATGACTGACTTGAGTAATTAATCTGTTGGTTTTTTATTGTCTCATTTCATCTGTCTTTTGATTTATTAAACTGTGACTAGTTCAAAATAGAATCAAATTTATAAGATGTCAAAAGTTTTTAAATAAGGTCATTCAGGTAAGTTCAAAATAATTGATTTATTGATTTATTTAATTCTTAGTACTTCAGTGAAGATAGGGTAATTTTTTTTTTTTTTAATTTAAAAATGTCCAGATCCTGTGAAGTCCTTATTCCATTCTTCATGCTTGTCGACATATATCGTTTAGATTTCCCAAGGTTCATGTGAGTAAAGACTAATCTTCACTTCTACCTCAGAATTACTCCATGGTTGAGCTTGAACAGGACCTCTGGAGGTCATCCAATCTAATCCTCCTGCTCAATGCAGGGCAGCTAGAGCAGGTTACCCAGGACTATGTCCACTTGAGTTTTTGATATCTCCAAGGATGGAGGCTCCACAGAATCTATGAACAATCTGCTTCAGGGTTTCATGGCCCTCACAGTGAAAAATTTTTCTTATGCTTAAACGGAGTGTGATGAATTTCGATAATGCTCTGTGTGGTGAGTTAACGTACATTGTCTCCCAGGTTCTGACCAAGACCCTCTCACTCCTCCTCAGCAGGATGGAGAGAA
This sequence comes from Eulacestoma nigropectus, assembly GCA_013397775.1. Classification (NCBI taxonomy): domain Eukaryota; kingdom Metazoa; phylum Chordata; class Aves; order Passeriformes; genus Eulacestoma; species Eulacestoma nigropectus. Next base: position 526,780 of record VZTE01002322.1, read on the forward strand.
AACAATATCTAAAATCTCATGGGATCAGATAAGGACAGGAAAACTGCTCACCTTTACAATTACCATCACCAGGTGTACAACCAGTTCAATATACAGGATCCATACATTCCTTCACAATTTTTTCCCCTTTGCCACAAAAATTAAGAATACCAAACATTGCATTAAGAAATAAAGCAAAATGAAAGTAGCAGATGTTCTAATTTGAGTGGCAAAGTTGTCTCATTTTTAATAGAAATGTTTTCGAACTGTTGTTTTTAAACCAGAATCTGCCCCATGAGCTAATAAATAAAACAAACTAGAATTTCTATTTTCCTCTATTCTCGGTCCTTTGTTCTATTTTTTTTCCTTGGACTGTAAATTTCTTATTGATTTTTTCACTATCTGCACCACTCATTCAATAAGCTTATCACCAAACATGGCCTTAAAGGATGCTCAAGCAAAGAAGAAAGTGTGATATCTGTTCTCCTTCAGTAATGACTAAATTCTCCTTAGTTAGAGAGGAGCCCTTATGGAAAAAATCAGACTCTAGCAAAAATTTAGAAGATGGAGTCAAGCATCACATTTACCAGCATGAGGACATAGGAAGATCTGGTCAAAGGACAAAGAAAACAATTTGCAGAGATGCATCCTTGAAAATGATAGTTTGATAGTTAAGGTTTACTGCTTCTCCCACATGTTTAAAATTTGGAAATGGAGGAGTGGGGAGACACTTTATGCCATGAGATACACTTGAGCCATCCCCTTATAACCTAAAACAGAAAAACCAACGACAGACCAAGATTTTCTTGCAGGAATCCTCTAGGTTCATGTTGTAGAAGAGATTAGGTACTGTCTTCTACGGAAAATATAAAAACCACCAAAAACCCTTAAAACCAACTCATGGACAGTTCCATCATCCTGCAAGCATCCATGGGTCTTTTTGCCTCCACACAGGAATTCATAATCTCCCTGTGATATTCTGTGATTTAGAAATTTTTTTGTTTCTACATAGACTACTCCCAATCTCTATGTTTTCAGTGCATCACTGTGTATTTCAAACAACATTATAAAGATACCCTTCCAAAATCCATGGTATCTTAAAATATTTTTATAAATATAGCATTAAAAGTAACAAGATGCCAAAGTCTGTCTCTTTGATCACATTCATATATTTGACAACATCACAGAAAATGAGTGATCTGTGTTACTTGAAAATTGACTCAGTTTATCTATTTGAAAAAATGTGATTTGACTGAAAGGAGATGTACAAAAAGAAACAAGCCAGAAATAAATCATATCAGACAGAAAAACCCAGAGACCAAAGAAACCTTAAGACATGAAAAGGGTGAAAATTCCTCATTTGTGTTTTACTGTTCGGGCAAACCTCTCTGAGATGTGTACATTTGTGGGTACCCCATGTGGGTACCATTTGTGGTAACCCCATCTCACTGGCTGTACTCCTTTGGGTGAATAAATGGTGCATCCATTTAGAATTAACTAATCTGAATCACTTTTAATCAGTTCACAGGATTCAGGAAAGAGGTGTCTTAAAGATGATAATTATCCTTAGTAGGCAGATATGGCATTATGTGAGAAGATGGAGGAGGGCAATGATATCTGGCATTCTTTCTATTTAACCCTGGCAGAAGAGCAAAATTACTGGGTTTGCAGAGATGTGATCCAGATTCAACTCATCTGCAAAATGTACAGGAGAAGATTTGAAACTTGCAGGTAGGGTTCAGGGGAACTAGGGAGAGTTCATACACTAAGCTTTCCTGTTAGGTCATTACAGGAATTGAAAAAGTTATTTTTCTCTTTTTCTAAAAAGTGTTAGAACTCCAAGAACTTATTCTTTAGTACACTTGAAAAAAAGGTCTCTCATTTACAGAAAAGCTTTCTGTGCTGTTCTTTTTAGATACCTCTTACTGTTATTAACTTCTATGTTCAACAAAGCACAGATTCAGCAGCAAGTCTTCTAGAAGTAAACTCTTTGGGATTTGTCTATGTAGGATTTCGTACAAGATTAATTCTGGCTTCTTTTAGTGACTATTCCTTTGGTTTCTTGAACCTATCTTTAACTACACATACTATTTAAAAAAAAAATTAATACTCTAAAAAATGTTTCTCGTTTATTTCCAGAAGTTGAAGGAAAATGTCTAAAAATAAACATTTTTAGTGTCTATTTCCATGAGAGTTAAATGTGAAATTCTTTATTATTTATTTATCCTGAGATATCTTCCAATTTTTACTTTTGGATACAAACTGTTTAGACTTACTTATGTATGTGCAAACTTAAAAAAAAAAAAAAGAAAAGAAAATACATGCATTCTTACTCTGGACAGAAAATTATAGCTGTGAGGCTTTCAGGCAGGGTTTTCTACAGAATAATAATTGTATTTGTTCAAGAATATTCTACTGATATGCTTCAATATCAGAGACAACAATTAATTAAAAATACCAGTGCAATAATTCTGCCTTGATGCTGTAGAGACAACTCCACACATGGGAAGCTAGCAATGCAAAGCTCAGAAGTACTCCTGTTTAGGTAATCATTGCTGTACCTCCTACTGGCTTTCACAACTTCAAAGGAAAACCTGGTCAATTATTTCCTTATGGGTGGCCATGGAAATCTAGAGAGTTATAGATATGTGACCCCTCCATTCCAGTACTGAGCTGAGTTTGACAGGTCTATTGCCAAAGGAAGAGTGATTCAGATAAACAATCAGTAGCACAGAAGGTTTAGGGCTTAATATTAAGACTTTTTGATGCCCAGAAGCACCAGCTGAATGACGTAAACTTCATTCATGCAAAGAATAATTTTCAGTACTTTTGGGGAAAAAAAAGGCTTTTATCCTGGCTAGCAAGGTCTAGCTGGCCTATTTCATATAATGAATTTGCAGCTATCAAGTGTCAAAGGATGCTCACACATGAATAAGGATTTGTACAGTATCAGTTAAACCATCCAGAAAAAGAAAACAAAACAGAAACAAACAAAAAAATAAAAAAACAAAAAAAAAACAAACCAAACCAAACCACAAAAAAAACTCAGGGAAATTAAGCAGAGTCAATATTTCTATAATCTTACAAATTTTCTAATAATTATGCTTCTGAGTATATAATAATAATTTATAATACTGTAGTGTCTAAAATCTCTCTAAGCGGTTATGAAAGAATGAGTCCGTTGTGTCAGAAGCAGTCAAATTAGAAACAAAATACCATTCCAGAGAACTTTCTACTACAAAGACTGAATCAATAATCTTTAATCCACTTGTCTTACCTTAATAACTCTGTTGAAAATGTAGTAAGAGGAACTATGCACTTAGCAGAATTAAACCAGCTGAGGTAAATTATCCTGTGGCATGCCAATCATTTTCTCCCCACAAAGAAATAACCCACTGCTGAAATGTCACCTGTGATCCAGGAAACTACTGTCAAAAAATGAGGCACTGAATATAATACATCACAGAGGATAGAAGAAATCATCCAGGGAAGGATACCTAAGGAAACATAGATGAATGTCACCAGAGATCATCACCTCCACCTGTCCTGTTGAACTTTCCTCTTTAACCAATTTTAGCCTTGGATAAGTTTTTTTTTATTTCCCACTGGACTTAAAAGAGATCCAGCTGATGTTAACAGACAAATGAGAATTTTTTGGTTACTTAGAAGTCCTAAAGTGCAATGGTTACATTGGGTATAAGGCAGATGAAAACTTTGTTTTCACTGACCATTTCAGTAGGACACATTTTCACATTAAGTATTTAAAATTGAGCAAAATGATAATACTTTGAGTTACTTTTTTAAATGATCTTTTCCAGATTACTTGAGGTCTTCCCTGAATAGTACAAGAAAATAGTCACTAAATAATACATCCTGTTTATCAGGAAAAACAAGTATAATGTCTCAGATTACTTGATATTAATTATCTCTCCTAATTTTCAGTACATAATTAGTGGCATAGAACACGGTAATAAAATATGATAATAACATTTTACTTCCTCTGGATTTTTTACTTAGCTCTATGATTTTACTTAGATAAGCTGGAGACCTCTCAGATTCACAGGAATAGATAAGTCCCATGATTTTTAAGAAGGTTATAAAAGTTATGTGCAGATTTCATTTAGATTGATGGGAGTTTTTTCACTGACCTTAGTGCAAAACGGAATCTACAGAGTAGGTTATGCAGGTTTGCAAGATGGACCATACACTTCCAATACACATAAAATAGCATTATTTTGGAGAAACTCTTCAAAACTAGAGTGTATATGGTCTGGGAATTAATTTGCTTTTTCAGAGAGAAGCAGTGGCAAAGACAGTTCACACATGGCCAATTATTTAAATCTAGGCTTACTCTTTGCAGCATGCTTTTGCTTGCTCATTATTCTTGTGATAGTCTACCCTTAATTCCATTTATCTGAATATTTCAATGGACTTTAAGCATTTTGAATAACCAGAAATTGGTTTCATGACTTTCAGTGATTTTCAGTCCGCCAGTTAAGAGTGGACAGAGCTTTGATTTTTCCTTAACTGTAGATCACTACTTTTCACCTACTTACTTCCAATCTTAATAATCTGCCTTCATTGTATCACTTCCTTGGAAGTTCATTCTAGTATTCCTCTACTCTTGCTATGAAAATCTTCTGCTCATCCTTTCCTTTGGATTTTCCCAGTCACTTACAACACAGAATTGCAGGCTATGGGCTATCTTCTTTCGTGTGCCTGGGTGAGCAGTGCCAAGCACAGTATCCGTGGTCAGCACTGCTGCAAGTCTACTATCACCAGTAATAAAGGGTAAAGCTGTGCCTGAGTGTGTGGGCTGCTTCCAGCACCAGCTCTGCAGCCTCTCCGAGGGTTAACTGAAGGCAGAGGAACCTAATTTAGCTCAATGAAATTGTGGGTGTGCTCATTTCCTGGTGCTGAGCATCCTCTCTTTGGCTATTCCACTGAACACAAGGGTACATTCGGGGTGTCTTGTGATCAGAGCAGTTCTGGAGAGGTCAAACACCCTGCTGCAGTGTCAGCCTTTGAAACTGAAAAGTGCAAAGGAAGCCGCAGGGAGCCAGGCCTCTCCTGCAGTGAAGGCAGCAAAATGGCCTTTGCTCTGTATGTGCTATCATTTGATTATTGTGTCCTTTGTTCTCCTGTCAGTGGGCCTGGCCCTACCCACCTTCCCAGAGAAAACTAGCCTGATTTCCAAGTTTTTTTGCTTTTCAGGACTAACAGGTTTGGACAAGTGTTTTCTTAGTGGAGTGGAAAAAAAAAGGGATCTTGATCTGTTTTCAGTATCAAAATGTAGTTTCATTTTATTTTCCTTGAGGATACATTAGGATGGTACTTAAGGAAGAGATAGAGTTATCAAAAATTAATGAAAAATTGTTTGGATAATGTGTAAATTCATTACTTTCAGAGACTGTATATATTTTATAAAATAGAATACATACTGGCGTGTTAGGAAAGCTCTTTATTTACCCTAATGACCCCTGAACATATCTGTGTGACGATATTTGAACTAATTTTAATTTTTTTAGTTTGACTTAATTGTCATTAACTGGAGTTTTCTGTTACCATTGCAACAACCCACAATAAACATTCATTACATGACAAGCCCTACACTACCTTTAACCTTGTATTTTAGTAAGGGTAGCCCTACAGCAAAGTGACAAATGGTAAACCCTACTAGCATGGATTATTAAATGACAGTGATTTTAAAAGGTTGTTGCAAAAAAACTGTTGATTTGACGAAAAACTTGAAGAGTTTTACTACTTAGAGTGAATTTCTAAAAAAATCTATTATTTTTCATGAGAAAAAATGCACAGAGGGAAGGGGAGGTTATCTTAGAGTAGACTTGAAACTGTTTTATCTAAAAAAAGAGACGCTTTCCTTTGTGCCTGGAAATTAAGCAGTATGGTAGATTTTGTATTCATAAATGTAAAGCAAAGAGATTGATACTAATATTAATGTAATTCAGAAGAGGCAGCATTAATAAAAATAAGAATTAAAAAATGGAAATGTATTCTATCTAAACTCATTAATAATATGTTTTTGCTTTTAGAATTCTCCTTTAGAAAATATTGAGAGCATAATTCACATCTCTAACTGGGCAGAACTCTACACGGAAAACAAAGCAGAAATACAAATGGAAATGTATTGCTCATCTGTGGAGGGAGTGCCAGAGGATAAATAGCATATTTGGGGACTCTCTTGGCCCTGAGACCTCTCTAGCATGCAGATATAAGCAGAAGATGGGACACCCAAGGAAGCCAGCCTTTTTGTCTTCGCTCGCCCAAATGGAAAATTTTCAAAGGCAGCCACCATTGCAAATCCTGTTTTCAAAACAATTTGAGAGGTTCACACTGTAAGGACCCCCAGAGTGAGAGGCTTTAATCTGAGTCATAAGTGAGCCAACAGCAATATAGAGAGAAATTAATAATTGCACCATAAAAATACATTTGCTACATTTTTTCAGCTGCCAAACCCTTAAAAAATGGCATTGCTTCTGACCTGAAGTAAAGGCATCTTGAAAGAGAACTTGATCTTAGAATAGTACAGAAGATCCAATTAACAATGTATAAGTAACTTGTTCTTACATGAAAATTTGAAAGTAAAACTTGTGTATGTCCGTTCATCACATGTGCCCCTTTTACCAAATGAGAGAAGTAAGCATTTTCAGGAGGTGATACCCGTGATTTTAAGACAGATGTGTGAGAGAGATGTACTGCCTTTTAGAGGTGACATTTTTCTCTCCATTGATCACCAAGGTGACCTAGCATGAAGTAGATCAGGTTTTGATGTCTGCTGTATAGATAAGTTGAGAAAAAATGTTTCTCAAGGTAGGTTTTGCCATTTCTTTCTGAAATAAAATGTTCTGGTCCCTCCAATCACAGAGAAGTTATGAGAAATATTTTTTTCTTCAAGACATATATTTCCCTTTCCTGGCGGTATTTTTAAATGCCCATTTGCTCTTCAGGAATCAAATCACATAAATTCAAAAAAAAAAAAAAATCTCAAAAACAATTGAAAATAGAGAAACGGTTTTCACCCAAACAAAATTTTCTCAGCAATATTAAAAAACCTCTCCCTGTCTTTTTTCCCATGAGCATATTAACAGTTTTGAAAGACCAACTGTGACAGAGTCCTAAGATATTGTATTTGTTCCCCTCATTCATTTGAGAAAACGTAAAGAATTCTTATCATGATGTTGTGTCTTTGTAAAAAAAAAAAACATAATTATATAAAAATGGCAAGTCGTATGGAATAGGTCATTCATTTATAGCTGTCATGGATTCACTAAAATTATCCATTTTTAAATAAAAGTATGATTTATAAAACAAGGAAATGTAAAATATATATTTTATATATACATTTTTTTCTCTTAATATATTTGCTAAAATGATCGTGAAAGCCAAGGGTTTGGGGTTTTTTCCCATAATTTCCTGAAAAAGCGGCTATGGAAACTAAGTTAATAACCTCAGGTGAGTTTTGCTTGTCAGTATAAAGAAGTGTGTTGAGTTTGGCTGGGATAGAGCTAATTTTCTTCACAGTAGCTGGTATGGGGCTGTGTTTTGATTCGATGCTGAACACAGTGTTGATAACTCAAGGAGGTTTTTGTTATTTCTAAGCAATACTTGCACAGTTTCCTGGCCTTTTCTGCCTCTCAGCCCACTCCACTAGGCTGGGGGGCACAAGGATTTGTGAGGGGACACAGCTGTGACAGCTGACCACAACTGAGCAAAGGGAGCACAGCACAGGGCTCAGTGTATAAAGCGAGGGGAATGAGCTTTGCTTTGCCTGTGCACACAGCTTCTGCTTGATCTATTGAACTGTCTGTTTTTCAACATACAAGTTTTCTCATTTTTACCCTTTCTGTTCTGCCCTCCATCCCACTGGGCCAGGGGGTCAGCAAACAGGTGCATGGTGTTTAGTTGCCAGCTGAGGTTAAACCATGGCATGAGGCTGTGTGGCTCTGGGTGGAAAACAGTGATTTTAACCATGTTTTAGTTTTAGCCCTTCTTGATTCCACCATTTTGTTCCATACCAGGGTGAAGGGAAAACAAGGTCCAGAGCACAGTTCATATCCATCCTACTTCTTGTCTGAGACTTTCTTTTGAAATTCTAGGACCAAGGCTAGTCCAAGCTACAGCAAGAAAAAGTATCTGTTAAGAAGTTAGAGGGGTTTTAGACTGTCTTTTCCTAAACTACTTCCTAGCGACAGGCTCCCACTGGCACTTCAAACTTGTCAAACCCCCTGCTGAAGTAGGGCCACAGAGAGTCTCCTGTCCAGGACCATGTCTAGACGATTTTTTCACGTTTCCAAGGACAGAGACTCCACAACCTCCTTGTGCAGCCTGTGGCATTGCTCAGTTACCCTCAAAGCCAAAAAAAAAAGCCACGTCCTAATGTTCAGAGGGAACCTCCTGTGTTTAATTGGTGCCCATTGTCTCTGGTCTTGTCAGTGGGCACCACCGAGCAGAGCCTGGCTCTGTTCTCTACACCCCCTCTCTGAAGGTGTTTATATAGACTTTGATGAGATTCCCCTGTGATTTCTCTTCTCCGGGGTAAACAGCCCGAAATCTCTCTGCCTTTCTTAATTTGTGAGGTGCTCCAGCCCCTTCATCACAGTCTATTTTCTCTCCACTCATTCTTTAAGGATTCTAAGTTTATTAGCACAGACATGCACAATGGGGACACTACACTTAGACACACGTGCTGAAGTGACCATACTTTTTAAAACATTTACTTCATTATATTCTGCAAGTATTAATTTCTGCTTCATCCTTCAGACCTATTAAAATATTTAACAGAGAAAGCTTTACTGGAGTCTTTGGCATATGTCATGGACAACTGTTCTAGCAGTTTATGTTTTGCAATGTACTACCTTTTCCTGGCTCTAGGGGATTTGCTTTCTGAATGTTTCCAAAATGTGGTCTTTTCATACAATTCCCTTCTGATCACCACAAAGAATACTCCAACACTTTCTTCCGAAATACTCATTTGTTCTGCATCAGTGGATGATCTGGTCCCTTCTTTGAACCTCACAGGCTGAGTCTTAGACAAAACCCAGCCAAGTAGCTTAACATGACCACTCGCCTCTCCAGAATTTGCACTGTAATAACTTGGTAGAGAAGACAGTGTGAATCCTGCTATCAGCATTACAATATCTTTAGACTTTACGTAGCCTAAAAGAAAGAAGCAACATACAAGTCTAATACAGAATTTTTTTGGTTTAAAATTTAAAATAAAGACCTGACAGATTAATAACATTAACGTATTAGAAGAAACTTAATTGCAATCAAAGAACTTCAGAGATAAACAGGAGTTGGTTTACCAGCTATTTGTTTTGATATTTTCAAAATACTTTTAAAATCTGAGGATATTAAAGCTCAATCACACTGACATCTAAACATTAAAATTCCAGCTTTTAATTTTTTTAAAACTGTTATTTTGTTTGCATTATCAAAAAAAACAGATGGAGTGGTGATGTGTTTTGCCTCATGCCTCATTACACAGCTAAGGTGAGCATAAATCTGCACTACTTGATGCTCTGCCTGGCCTTGCCCTGATTACTTAAATGAAGTTTTATTGGGGAAACTATAATAATAAAGACTAAACTGCAGCTCTGAAGCAGTCCTGCAGTGTATGACATTACAGGAAGAGAATCTCAGGGGGGTTTTTTTATGTGTGGTTTCTTTTAGCTTTGTATTAAAAAGAAAAAGAAAGAAAGAAAAAAAAAAGTAGAAAAGTGATAAAACACTAATGCTTAGAATAAGAAATAAATGATTGTATAGAAATACACAACGGCTTGAAGTTTCCAGCAGAGCTGCAAAGGTACTGCCATGGGAACATTGCCATCTAGCGGTTTTTTTGAGATTAGTAGGCAGAGCATCTTAGCAGCATCCCCATGTTGCGGCAGAGTAAATACCCAAGCAGCATTAGGAACATGAACAAAATATTTATTGGTAGAATCCTGCACTGTCACAATTTAGAGAAATGACATTTTAATATTATTTTATTGTGTTTTACACTGTTTTTAATATATAACATATAGAGTTGATTGCAACATGTAACAATTACATAGATATTTGTTTTAAAAGAAAACTGCGCCCATTTCAGTATTGAGATCATAAAAATATCTTTTGATACTGTAAATTAAAATACTTTTTACCTAGAAATCAAGAAATAAAAGGTCAGAATGTAAAATAAAAGTAGTACTGACAAAGCAGAAAAACAGGAAGAAACCTCTGAATTAGAGTTTTATGCCATTCTTAGCTAAATGTAAAAACTGAACCACAAGAACTGAAGAACTCTTACTTCTGTAGTCCTTTTGATCTCTAGCTTCTTATACCGTCTTTCTTTAATAATAAAATACATATAGGGGCGTTTTTACTTCATGATTTTACTTCAAGTTGATTTTGGCTATGTAGCAATATTTTCAGTGTAGTGATCTTCACGGAATTTAATGTTGAAAAATAACCTCCATATACAGCAAGAATTCTACAGAAGGAATATGTCTCTCTGCACTAAGATGGCTTAGAATGAATAGAACAAGAAGCTTCCTATGGAGCTTTAAACCATCTTATAGAATCCAGTATTCCTGTCACAGAATCCTGTAAAAATCCATAGGGATGACAACATACTCTTAAACCATACAGTATTTTTTTTCTGCAGAGGAAAAGGAAAAAAACAGCTGTAGTCACAGAAAAAAAAAAAAAAAAAAAAAAAAAAAAAAAAAAAAAAAAACAACCCAAGGATGATTGCTGTAATAAAGCTACAGGCCATGTTTTATTAAGCTATAAACATGAACTTCAGCCACAAAATAAGCTAGCTGTCTTTAGCCTACTCACCAAATAAATACATTTCCAGACCCTGTAAGGTATCACTGAGTTTCTAATTAATAAAATTCCAAGCTATAACCTGTGCAGTTCAGGTAATGCAGAAAATATCTTGTAATGATGTGTACTTGATGCTACTGATAGCTATGTTGCAATATCTCAAGGAACTTTAACAGCAGTTAATGAAGTGTAATTAACAATGACCTTGCTCTTGAGGGCTGGAGCTGTGCTTGCATTCTAGTGCAAAATTCCATTGTAACATTTCTACTGAAGGACCTCCAGTGCTCTGCTCTCCTTACAATGGATAACTGCCACTAATGTTACAGAAATAAGGGAAAATATATACATATTAAAATAAAATTTAAAAAAATTAGAAGTGGTTTGTATCTGCCATGCCATAGGAATGAGTGTCTGGAAGATATTTCAAGAGACCAGAAATTATGGAGGCAGACCATTCTCTATACTTAGTGTGCAAAAATTCAGTGAAGCACGCACCACAGTCTCACAGTATTGCACCATTCTCAAACTTAGAATAACATTTCTCGTGCTAAAAATAAAGCTGCTTTTTTCTTCCAATTAAACTAGTGTCATACACTTTTTCTCTGTATAACTGACCATTTCCTAAAAATTACATCTTAACCATCTTCAAGATCAAACAGTGCAGAGCAGGCTTTCCCCCTGCCTGCTTCATGCTTTCCAAGCCTTTCAGTATATTTTATTTCTATCCTGTGAATTCTGTCTAAACCATTTATGTCTTCTTTAATACCAGGTGCTGAAAGTGGAACGAGTACTCTGTGTGAGGCCTCTCCCGCTCTGGTCAGACTGTGACAATGAATTCCTCCCTGTGTGTGGTGTTGTTGCTAATGCACTTCAGAGGGGGAATTGAGTGTTTAGTGGCACACAGCATGGACGACTCAGTTTTGCGTTCAAGCATGATTTCAAAATTACTATCTTCAGTACTGTTGCCTATCCAGGTTTTCCTCAGGTTGAGGGCTCCCCACCAGGCAGTGGGACAGGCACTGGCCAGCCAGGGATCCTTACAGACCCCTGCCGGGAGTAGGACAACTCGGAGCACTGGGGCAGCCCCAGCCCCTGGCACTGAACACCTTCCTGGGGATGGGGACAGGATGGGTATGCATATAGGCTAAGGCCAGGCCAAGACATCAGGTCAGCAAGATAGGGTCAGGATCAGCAGGAATGAGGCCAGTCAGAGACGTGATAGCTCAAGCCTGAGCAGTTCCTAAGGGTGGGAAGCAGTGTGAACCTCTCAAATTCCCACTTCGCCTTAATTTCCCCTCGCTCTTTCTCCTCCCACGCTTCCTCAGCAGCTGGGTTCAAGGCCACAGACCCAAGGAGTACCAGAGCTGGCCAGTGCAGGCTGCCAGCCCACCTCCTGGGGAACAGGTAGGGCAGCCACGGCCCAGGACACCATCACTTTCAATCCCAATGTGTGAGGTTTGCATGGCCAAGCTTTGGCAGCAGGGGGGCTACAGGGGTGGCTTCTGAGAGAAGCTGCCAGAACCTTCCTCCGTGTCCAGCAGAGCCAATCCCTGGCAGCTCCAAAGGTGGACGTGATGCTGGACAAGGCTGGGCCAATCAGAAATTGTGGTAACGCCTCCATGATAACATAGTTGAGAAGAGAAAAAAAAGTTACTGTGCAGATGTAATTGTGGCCGATGAGGAATGGAGTGAGAATATGTGAGAGGAGCAACTCTGCAGACACTCAGGTCAGTGGAGAAGGGGCAGGAAGTGCTCCAGGCACAGGAGCTGAGGGTCCCCTGCAGCCCGTGGTGAAGACCACAGTGAAGCATCTGTGTCCCTGCAGCTCATGGAGGATCACAGGACTGCAGAGATCCACCTGCAGCCCATGGAGGAGACCCACATCGGAGCAGGTGGATGCCTGAGAGGAGGCTGTGGACAGCCTGTGCTGGAGCAGGGTCCTGGCAGGGGCCTGCAGACCCGTGGAGAGAGGAGCCCACACTGGAGTGGGTTTCCTGGTAGGACTTGTGAACGCATGGGGATCCATGCTTGGAGCAGCCTGTGGAAGGCTGTGGAAGGACTGTGCCCTGTGGAAGAGTGACCCACATGGAGTGTTCGCAGGGAGCTGTTGTTCATGAGATAGGCTCACACTGGAGAAGTTCACGGAGAACTGTCTCTTATGGGAGGGACCCCACGCTGGAGCAGGGGAAGGACTCCTCTCCCTGAGCAATGGGAAAAACAACGTGTGATGAACTGAGCATAACCCCCATTCCCTGTCTCACTGCACTGCTGGGGGAGGAGGTAGGACTGGGAAGGAGGGAGATGAGGGGGGAAGGTGTTTTTTAAGGGTATATTTTACTTCTCATTAACCTGCTCTGATTTTGTTAGTATGAAATTCAGTTCATGTGTCTAATTCTAGCCTGTTATGCCCATGACAGTAATCAGTGAGTGATGTCTCTCTGTCCTTATCTCAACTCATGAACCTGTCATTATATTTTCTTTCCCCTGTCCAGCTGCAGAGGGGAGTGACAGAGCATCGTTGGTAGGTGCCTGGCATCCAGCCAGGGTCAACACACTACACCCACCTAAAACTAACTCCCACTTTGACCAGAAGTAACCAAAACCTCTTTTTTGTCTATGGCTTTGTGACCTTGTTGTGCATGAACTTCATGGTAATTTCATCACCGTGATAAAATTTTGATTCATCACCACCACTTGCTTTTTCTGTTGAGCAGAAAAAACAAGCTAAAGAGACTTGTTAGGCTGAATAAGGCATTTCTACTTTTCTCTCCACTGAACAAGAGGATTATGGTGGCAAAGACAGAGGTCACCCTAGTTTGCAGGCAGGAGTTTGAAGAATTTTGACCAGTTTATCAGGCACCAGCTGCACAGAGGTGATGGCGTGGCAGGCAGCTTTAGCATCCTGTTGGGAATTACAGTCTGACCAGCAGTTCTGTGACAAGTATGCAGGTAGATGGATTTCAAGGTAAAAAGCTGTCCTGAAGCAAGTATTGCTAAGATTTGAGAGTGACTCAGGTGGGAGAGTCGTTCTGCCATCATCATCTCATGAGTCAAGCAAATAAACTGTAATGACTCATTTTGAAAACCCAGGCACTGGGCAACGACTGCATAGCTTATGATTTCATCCTTGTCAATTATAGAGAAAATGAAAAGCTTGAATTCAAAATTTCTTTTTAAATAGTAGTAGGTCACTGAAGGTGAGTCAGTTAAATGTTCAGTAATTCTGATATATAAGAAGCAAAATCTGTTGGCTTGATGCCCAGATCCTTTACTCAAAATCTTATGATCCCCCATGCTTTTCCACTAATCTCCACTGCTTTTTCTGGCATTCCCTGTAACCTCCAAACTTTACTCCTCGTTTTGAAACACGTGCGTCTTTTATCCCTTCCACCTGTATCAGTTCTATATCAAGACTTTTTCCACTTCCCTCTCTTTATTCTCGCGGGATTTTAATTAATCTCTGTTTCGAAAGCACTATTTGCCCTTTCCTGTACCACTCACACAAACAGATTTTATGAAGTCATAAGCCCTGGAACTCGCATACGTTTCCAATAAATATTTAATGTGAATTCTTGTTCAAAATAGGAAAATAAAACTAAATGTTTCACACGGTTCTCCAGAGGTGTCTCGCCCTGAGTGGAACGCCCTGAAGTGAAGCAGTACCTTGATTAATGCTGCCATCTCGCGGCAGTCCGAGAAATTAAAGTCCCTGACCTATTTAATATCTGTTTAGCTCTTTCCTTGACTCAATTACTTCAGAGCAGACATCCAGTGAAGTGTGTAAGGAGATAGCTCCGAAACTGTCATTTGACATTATATTCTAGTTTCATGTGATGAATTAGATTTTGTGCCAAATAGTGACCTTACTAGAAATATTTAGGGGGTTTTCTCCCATAAAGGAATATATAGAGACAAAACAAAAAATAAAATAAATCAACAATTTGTTATTTAAGAAGAATAAAAATGTTTATTCAAATGATTTGTATATATTTAATTTTCTCAAATATCTTTCCCAGCATCCGTTTATACGACAAAGGATTTTTTCTTACAATCTGTGAAAAGAAATAAAATTACAGGCAGATAAGTACCATTGACTTCAGGGGATGAAGACCAGACCTATCTCAAAAGCTATAAATAATTGCAAGGATATTATTTTATTTTAGAATAAATCCAAAACATGAGTGTTCCAGCATTTTCAGGGTAAGAAAACTGTCTTAACAATTCATGAATCATACTACTTTTCTCCCGGGATAACTTCATTTGTGTCTACACTCAAACTTAGAATACTGAACAAATCTCTCTCAGGAGTCTTTCAATGGCATCTGCTTTTCTCCATTTATTTTACAGGTAGTTAAATGTTAGCTTTAAGAGGACTGGGTCCTAAACTTTAAATGCCTTCCTCCAACAGAATCCCTGCTATATTTTTTTCATCAGTGAGATACTGTGGTGTAGATCAAGAGCATTTGCCTACCAACCAGTCTTGCACCGCCTGCAAGTGTATCATTCTAAAGAGCTTATAATTTGTTCATTCCAAAACCTACTCATCACTAAGAATATTATTGGTTTTCCTCCTGTATTTCTGTGACAACTTCCCCAGAAATTCAATCTTTACTCCAACAGCTGTATTAGTAAAAACATAGACATTGCCAGTGCAGCTACTTGTCATCAAAAAGTCATCTTCCCTGATTCATAACCCTGGAATGGAAAGAGGATCTGTTTTCTAAAAGCCTTGTTTTCATACACTTCTGTAAAGTAAATGGAATTGCTTTATAGAATTACACGATGCTTTAACTTAGCTAAAAGCCTAACTATTTTAGATATTTTTATACCTAGTCACAATACTGTGAATCATTATCACTGTGCTAAGCAGCTCCTAAAAAATAACAAGGGTAAAATAGTTCAGTGCATTTAATAACTAGGCTTTCATTCAGATAAGATGTTTTATTTCTTCCTTCTTGACAACCATCAAAATAAAACTAGCATTAGGAGCAGTTCACAGAAAAGGGGATGGGGAAATTACTATATCTATGCTTAACTCTACTATTTTGTTCATAGTGATGAGAGTCAGCTGCCAAATGAGAAAATTGTTACAGACTCAAACAGAGGACTGGATGAAAGTGGTGAAAAAGATCTCAACTTTAAAAAATCTGGTAAAACACATGCCACATTGAGAAGTTTATTATTTACATAAGGACACTGAGATTAGTAGATGAATTAGTAAATTAGTTGAGCTTAGTAAATTACTTCCTAAATGAACTGAGGGTCCAGACAAAGTGAAGTGAACTTCTACAAGTTATGCAGAAAGGGAAATTTCACCATCCAGGTTGAAAACAAGGGGGAAATGGATTATTCCAGATCATTCTTAAAACTGGTTTTATGTAACATTTTGATTGTAGGAGCATCACACTAAAAGACAGGAGCTGTAGTTGGATTTTGAACATGGTGTAAGGGGGATGTTCAATACTGGAACCAGTATTAAAAGCTGGATTAGTGGAATGGGAAGTATAGAAGTGAAAAATGGTCACATTCAGAGACCGATACAAGTACACTGATAGTCTGAACTGAAAATTTAGAAGACTTAAAATGAATCAGATCACATTCAGAGACCGATACAAGTACACTGATAGTCTGAACTGAAAATTTAGAAGACTTAAAATGAAAGAGGATGAAAACAAATTTTTTTTCCCCTGATCCTGTGAGTTGTCACTGTAGCACAACCAAAGCAAATATAATCCTTTCCAGCTAAAAAATTGTTAGTTCTCTTGTCCTGATGAGAATTTGAGGAACTGTGCATAATTCCAACTGACCTGTTGAAGAAAGGCATTGTTCATAAAACAAAATTTCAAATAGACATAGAGGAGATCATGTGGGCTTAAGAGGAAAAGGAAAGAAGCCCCAAAGACTAGGCTTGCATAGTTTAGTGAAACAAAGGCTGAGAAAGGATGTAATTAATGGCCCTTTACTTCTCCTATTGGGAGAAAAGTGAACAATGAGACTTTAACTGAGAATCACTTCTTATGATTAAAACCAGATATACTCTGTCTATTCTGCTTTGCTATCTTCCAGTGAGGAGAGAATTCAAGGGGAGAAGAGGAAGTAAAAGGCAAGTGGTTTTGGCCTGATGGAATGATCCCTGAGTAATCATTCCACCCAGCATCATTTTAAAACTAGTTGCAGTTTTCTATAAAGCTATTTTTTACACTGCACTACTGGATCTTGGGGCTTTCACTCTTCAGCTGTGCCTACCATAAGTTGAATCACAGTGTAAATGTCTAATTATATCAACTAATATCACGCAGTCAAACTGCAGATCTCTCACTAGTCACCTAAGTCTCCCTTCAGAGTCAACATGCACAGTTTATCCGCCTTATCATGTTTGTGCTGCAACATCAGTTAAATGGCATCCCAGAAGCTCATACTGAATGATTAGCTGAGAACTGGACTTCTAAAACACAGCACGCAAGATGAATCTTTTTCTATCTTTCTAAAACACACGTGTTAAAACACAGGCTGTATGTGGTATCCACACTCCCCAGATACCACGGACTCAGGAGAAAATGAAAGCCACCCTGTCTGTGATAGAGATAAAGAAAGAACTCAGAACAGCTGTGGTCTGAGCCATTTATTTAATGAATATTTTAGTAAGAGCTGCACATGCTAGAAGCAATTCACAGAATTAAAAAATAAAATAGCTCCAGAATGAATGCAAGGACTGAAATTATTTAGGGAGTCCTTTTATCATCATAAGCTATCATCATGAGAATACTACTGGAATCAGTTTCTGTGAATCAGCAAATCCAAAGCAATGAATGTAGCTCTGCATGCACTTTGGGACCGTATTATGCCTTTTATAATTTTTGTTTACCACTTGGCATCCTGAAGTATCATAAAAAATCAACGGCCTTCACCATTCACTGTGTAGGGCTCTGAAATGCTGCAAAACATTATGATGAGCAAGAATGGATACTGCCCAATTAACTTCATTTATAGAAACATTCTGTCCTTGAAAGTCCATTACCTACAGACTATGGGTTTGATATTTTCATTCTTTTGCACGCAGATTGCAAAGGGATGAACATTTTTCTGTGTTTGTAGCTGTGATTACAAATTATTTTAACTTCCTTTTGTTAGTTGTATGTAAACAACAATGCTAAAGGCTGTGGGTTGAGAGACAAGCATATAAGTGACAACTTTCCTCTGCTCTTAACAGATGTTTAATTAATTCTAAGATGAATAATGAAATGACACTGAATAATATAGTCAGTTAATATTCTAAGAACTACGCATAACTAATAATTGTCCCTTTTTATAGCATATAGTATGTAAGTCACGGAAATTCTCATTTCTTGTTGGGTTTCTTTCTCTGAATTCAATACAAAACAAAATAATTACAATTATCACTGTGAAATCAGCATATACAACTACATATTCTTGTAGATAAAAGTGATTAAGTGCATATATCTCCATTATCTGTTCCACGATTTTTTGGGGACCAGCAAAGCTAGTTTTTCTGCCACCTCATTTTCTATTTTGAGTAGCATATGAATTTGCTTTAGGTAATTTATTTTCCTAAGTTAATTTCTTGTAATGTCCAATGAAGCTCAAAAAGAGAAGTCATGGTTTTGTGAACACAGTGACTACCCAAGTCACTGGTGATACATTTAATTGAATAAAATCCCACAACTTAATAAATAAGGCAACTATCCTTAAAATTATACTCCTTGAATTTCAGAAATCTTATTGCCTTTTATTAAATGAACTGGATTAAGATGTACTGCTTTACACAGATACAAAATATGACATGCATCTAAGTAGAATATGACACCTGAAATGAACAAACAAAAAATCTTAAGCATCAAGTTTTTTATTATTTTTGGGGGGAAAAAAATTTTTCTAATATAGTGTCAATGTACCTAAGAGCTCAGCTGTCAAAATAGAACATGTTCTTGTGAGATACTGTGGTACTGTTGTAGAGCAGTATATCTCCATAAGCAAAGTGACCCAGCAATGTAATTCCCTGAGATCAGTAACAAAGTGGTTGTTTATGTCAGCTGAGGAGTTGATCTAACATATAAAAGTCACAAATGAAAATATTTAATCATCTTCTCATAAGTTGTCTAGTTAACAACGGCCTCATATATTTTTTTTAAAAACTCAATTTTTTTCCTTGCATTTCATGAGATGAATGCTCTGGGTTTTTTTAAAAAGAACACTTGTGGGAGAGCAGAATGTATCATACAGGGCTACCAATGCTCTTTCTAAATTTCCTAAAATCAGCAGCTCCTTAGTTCCAAAGAACCCAAAGACCAGCTGTGTTTCTGATACCAACCCAAATGGATTAACCTGAACATTTCTCGAGATTTCCTGCTGACCTAAGAGTTTTTTTGGAATTTTTAAGAAAAATAACGTAGAAAAATTCTGAGTATGGGCATTTTCTTCACTATAAAATATTTGTTGATTGATCAGAAGAAATTTAGGGAAAACCCCTCAACTTTTATCTTGCAATTAAATTATTAAAGAGTAAATTATTTAAGATTTTGCATATGTAAAAAAAAAAAAATTAGGGACTTACATTTCAATGTTCTGAACTGACTACTAAAGCTATTGATAATATCTTGGATCCTGGAAGTTTTCCCTCATCTACTTTACTTTTGGGTGCTATGCTAAATAATAATAAAACCGTATTTGATGTAAAATGTAATGCCTTATCTAACTCCCAACATTATTCTGTTGCTTTTGCATCATTGTTCCAAATCTTAATGGTAGGTAAATATTGGAAAAGAAAAAGGAAAAGGAAAAAACAAAATTAACTCCAGATCAAGTCAGTCAGTTACAGTTATATTTCATAGGAGATCGGAGCTAAATTTGAAGAGAATTCGTTTTTGATCTCCTCTCTTGTCCATGTTACCCTGCCTAAAAATTTCATAGCTAGGAATAAATACAAGTTATGTCTAATCAAAAAATATGGGCCATGAGTTTACATGATTAGAAGCAACTTGGGTGGACTTATTTGGCCCTTGATTGAGAAAAGAGAAAATACTTGCTTTTCTCAGCTTTTTTTCAGTTCTTATTTACAACTTTGAATAGCTGGAAAATATGTTTAACACAACTGCAACTCTCCAATTTAACAATTAAATGTTTACACCAGCCTTCCACATGTGAAAATGTGATTTTAAAGTCCTCTGAGATAAAACAGGAATCAGTAGAGGGATCCAATTAATATTTTAGGCCCCAGTGCAAAAAATCTATCTTTTTTGTTTTAACTAGGAGTTTTATGAAGTGAAGACTTAGGAATAAAATACAATTCAGTTTATCTCAGCACTGTTAACACAAAGTGCCAGCTTAGAGCAGACATGGCCAAATTCATAAGAACGTCACAGTTTGTCTCATGCCATTTACTCCATGGAAGCCTGGACCATTGTTTCAGCAGCCCTTAATAGTGTAACTTCCCTGGTCTGCAGTTAAAAAAGGACAACTTGAAAAGAACATGTGTTTCTTTTAATTCTCTCAGGACTTTAAACCAACCACAGGGACTTTGCTCTTGGTACAGAGACCAAGCACAGAACACTTCAGCTCCAAAGGGAGGTGTGTCAGAAAGTTGTGAGAACACCAGGATATCATGGAAATCGTTCTATGAGCTTCACAACAGTGGAGACAAGTAACAGCTACTGCAATTAAGAGGTCCAGTGGAAGCAAAGTGACAGAAGTCAAACTGTGTATCCTTTTTGATCTCTGTAAAGTCCCGATGCAGAGATAATAAGCATGTGGACCAAATTCTATCACTTTGATGTTGAGTTTCAGGAGAAATTCACATTATACATATCTGCAAGATAATAGAGACTTTGCGTTGCAATGCCAGCATCAGCTCTGACTTTAAGGTAACTGTTTGATCCACCATCTTCTGTGTGATGCGTTATGAAAATGATGTTTTCATGAAAAATATTTGTACACTGCTAAATCTCTGCACACCAAAATAGCACCTCTGTTTGGTTTTTTTTACTTGTACTCCAAATAAATATTAAGGGTATAATTCTGCTTTTTAAAATAATATTCAAATTATGCTTTGTTAAAAATTGTGAGTTAGAAAAACTCTGACAAGTCAGAAGAACATGAAAAAGACTATGAAAGACATGCAAATTTCAAGCAGCTGTTTCAACATCTACCCAAGAAATGATTTTCACTTATTTTGTTAGTTAGGGGCTTCTTTACTGCTAAAAAATTTAACTGAAAATTTTTTCCCCCCAATTCTAATTAAATTGAATCCTGGAATCACTTTATCTCATGTTTTTTTCTTTAACCAAATTTTTTGTATCTTCTCTACTCCACTTCTTGGATTTTTTTATCACATGCAAATAATCAAATCTATCCAGAAGCACTAGTCATATTCATTATCCACATAATAACAAGAAAGTTAATATCTCTCTAAACCACTCAGTTGTGAGTACTGCTCAGTTATCTATCAAAACTTGTATCTCTACTACTATCTCAACCTAACCCTGAGATCCCACCGCTGAGGCTCTGTGCAGGTAGTGCCTGAACTGTAGTTGTAGCTGCCAAGGATGATTTCAGATGTGCTGAATACATGTGCCTTCATGGACACACAACTCAACAATTCTGAAAATGTGATCTTGCACTGGCATTTGTAAACACTAAGAAAAAATTGTATTTGCAAATACTTCTCAAATAACCTAGTGTCTTGGTCTGAAAAATAGATTTTTCACCAGTGTTAACCCAGAATATTTTCCTAAATTTAATAGCGAGGGGGGCGGGGGGGTGGAGATCCACCTAAACTCTCGAAATGGCATAAATCCTGAAGTTGCACCGGGGATGCACTGGATTGCCCTGCTGGACTCCGTGTGTTTTCCCTCTGTCCCGGTAGGTGGCAGCCTCAAGAGGCTCTGTATTGTAAGGACCATCCTGTCCAGGCTCAGGAGTTTCATTGTTTCATAAAATATTGTTCAAATACCCAAATGTAAACGATTTTTTAAGACATCCACTTAAGCTAAACAAATTCATGAATACTCAGCCTCAGGTTACTGTCAATTATTTAACAGAGTAACTTCCCAAGACAATTTATTACATCTGGTGGATTTCTGGCATGTGTTCACAAATCTTGTGCTAAAGACACAGTCTGTACTACATCTCACACAACATAGTCATTCTTACCCTTAAAATAACTAAATGTACTTTCAGCACTTCGTTAAGGGCCTTCAATCTCATGTGTAGACAGACTGGCCTTAAATGACACTGACAGAATAAAAACTGTGGCTACTCTCTTAGATGGAAAAAAACCAGTAGCAAAACTTTTTTTTTCCCATTCCTATATCAGTTTTTAAAATCTTATTCAGACTAAAAATTCTTGAGGAGAAACCACAATCTGAACTAGAAAAAAAATAAAAAAAAAAGGATTAACAGATTAGCTTTTGCAAAGTCTGTGGGTCTGGAAAGGTAGTGTGTTAATTCAGAGCTCCCGTGCTCCCGCTCCCAGCCTGCAACAAGTATCTGAGAACAGGCTTTAAACTGAGGATTTTGTAAGTTGTGACTGTGCCCAAACTCCCTTTAATGCTAATGGAAGCTACCTGCACACTGTCTGGATATTTTTTGATGGTTTTTTTTATTTCCTTGAAAAGCATGTTATCTAAAGCACTTAGCACTGTGGTAGCTAATAGCAAGCAAAATTTAAACAGAGAAGCACTAGTGATGTGTAAAGCAGATCTCAGTTTGTCTGCTCAACATGATTCTGTGTTTCCACCGCCTTTTCTCATTTTTTTTCTGTGATGTTAAACATTTTAATTTACACTGAATGTATAAATGCTGTAAAAAAGCAAAATTGCCAGGAGAAATAGCTTATTTCTCAGTTTGGAAAAGTTCTAAGATTTATGGCCATGGATGTTTCCTGTTGCCTATTTTAAAATTGTTAAACTCCACTGACGGCAGAAATTTTTAGCATTAGCAGTAATAGAGGAGCCTGACCCTGTTTGTTTAAGCAGAAAAGACTTGTCGTACCAGCCTCAGCCAAGGAGCTCTATCCACATGGGGAATTTCTCTTAGTTATACAGGGCCTAAAAAAATTTAGTTATACCTAAAAACCTTCATACACCTTGTGCTACACTTTCTTCTGCCAAACTGCATGACTAGGAGTAGACTAAACCCCCATATTGTTAACAATCTGTCAGTTTTTACTTGACATTTTTACTTGACACTTGACTTTTTACTTTTATCCCAGGGAGAACAGTTTTGCATGATATCTATGTGCCTCTAGACATACAAGCAGAGGAGACAAACTACTACATCATCTACAAGTAGTTATGGTTTCAAGAAAACATGTTTTTAAGAGAACTTTTAAGCTAATACACTTATTTTACATGTTTGTATGTATACCTTGTTCTAGTACACAATTGTATCTCTGATCTTCTCATTTTCTGTAGGCATGTAGGAGTCAGCAATCCCTCCTCCCAAGGCCAGGAGTAATACCCCTTGCATGGCTCAGCAGAGGTGATAGTCTTTTACTGTGTGGCATCTTTTCATGTAAATCTTGATAAAAACATCACACAAACTGGGCTAAGAGGTTTATTTCCCCCCAAAGAACACTGCATATCTCTTTAAAGAAGCATGATGTGGGATCTGTAGAAGAGTGGGAAAAAAAGACGCACAGAGAGAAAAGATTGTTTATTCAAAAGAATTGGACACTCTTCCATAGCATGCAAGAACATACTTTGGTTCAAAGAGCAATAATTAGGCTTGTATTGTTTAGCATAAACTATTTTCAAGCCATGTTCTTGAAAGTGCTCCTTTGCATCATAACCCAAAAGTAAATAGATAATGTCAAGATATGCAAAACTATTTACAAAGATAACTTCCCAGATGAGCTGTTGTTTCTGCTGGAAATGAATCAGTACCAGATCGTTCCCAACAGACAAAAAACAAACAAAACAAACAAACAAACCCCCAAGAAAACAAAACAAACAAACAAACAAAAAAACCCAAACAAAAACCACAAGAGGAACAAAAAATCTTATTTCAGTTACCTCTTTAATATAACTCAGCTTATTTCCAAAGGAAGATTACAGACTCTCCTTTCTTCAAAGAGAATAAACAAGAGGAGGCTACCTCTTTATTCATAAATCCAAGTCTGACTTTTGGTCAGCTCTGAGCCTAAAAGGAGCTCTCCTTATCTCTCTCTTGGCTTCCTCCTGAAGCAACGTTCCCACTGCTTCCCTCACTGTAGAGTTATTTATATAAAATGTGTAAATATACTTGCTTACACATGGCTATGGATGTGTATGCACATGCACTGCTTTGTTCATTTTAATTCAAATACAGGAGTGATCATCTCCATTTATGCAAAGTGTCTTCAGTTACTTGGGCCAGCTAATGTTCAATGCTGCCCTATGACTGGGCACAAGTGTCCTAACACTTCAGGCACAAGTTTAAAAAGGCACTTACCTACACCCTCAAAGAGTTTGAATAAGACAGAAATTAAAAAGTTATTCTCTGCATGAGCCTGGCAGCAGCATCTTTTAACATCACGATTTCAGGTCAGAAGGAGTTTGTTATATTATTTAGCTCTCACTTAGTGTCTTCATCTTTTATGTAGAATTAGTCATTTGCTAAGGTGATGTGTATGTATGCCTAAACTGGACACTCTCTGGGGGACACGTCACCTATCCTGTCCTTCTTTTCCTCAGATTTTTTTTCATATGCTGCTGTGATCGTTTTGCCTCTGTCCTACTCTGAAGTCCATATACCAGCACAGGAGTCGCTGGCCTTTAACTCCGGGCATATGAGCTGACTTCAGGATGTTTCCAGCTCTGCTGGATTTGTCTTTACAATGCCATTTAAATGTTTATGCCTTCCGAAGAAGGATGACTCTCCATGGAAAAGTCTCCTGAGCTGTAGATTGGAATGGAATGAGACATGGATCATGAAGAGGGAAAAGGCAAATTACTGCTATCAGAGTTGAAACAAACAAACAAAACTATAATAACAATCAAAAAAATACTGGTAACTAGAGCAAAAGCTATTACTTGAGTGACTATAGCATAGGGTCATTTACTTCTTAGAGCCTATTTTATTTTTCTATTGTCTTAGCAGTGCTCAGTCTTGGTTACAGAATTAAACTATTTATTTCCTATGTTCTAGGCTTAGCTCTCTATTTTGATACTGGTTTTGATTCAGCGTCAAAGGATCTGAAAATATTTGAGTTTTCAGGCAATCTTGTAGATTAATGTAAATATAAACTCAAATATAAATTACCTTCCAAAAAAAAAATCTCCCTTCTAAATATTAAACCTCCTATAGTGGTAGGGGATAGGGTAGATGACCACAAAAATATTTACAACAAATAATTCTTTAGAAATCAATTTTTAAAAACGAATATAAAAATTAGTCTGAACTATTCTGATAAGAATACCTAAGTCAGGAGAGAGCAGCAGACATATTTAATTTTTTTATATTCACCTTCACATGTTCATCTCTCCTCTTTGGCATGTCCACGACATGACCTTGTTTCAGACTCTAGTTCCTCTTGTTCTATTGCTCTATATCTGAGAATTGTGGAAAATGGACTGGAAGACATAGGTGAGAATGTCTTTGTGTTTAGAAGCAGCAGTTTGGCAGTGAAATAAAAAAGAAGCTGATAATTAGCAAGTAATGAAGAAAGAGATGATAATCAGCAAGTTTTTATGCCCTTGAGTCTTGCTGTGATGCATGTATCTCGCATACGATGCTGTATTGATTTTCCATTCTCACTTTCATAATCTACGTACAGGTAATACTGTATTTCCTGGGACACCCTGGGCTGCAGAAGTTTTGTAAAGGCAAGTTCTCCATCCTGTCAGTGATGGGACCAGCCAAAATGCTTTTGCTATATCAAGAGCATTTCTTTACTGGAAGATGAATTCTTAGCAATAAACACCTTTAGTTCTATGACCACAGCTGTTGCTTTTATATTATCTGTCACACCACTCTTTTAGGAAAATCTGACAGAAGACGAGCACAACTTTTACCCTTCAAAGAATCTTTGTCATTAAATTCTGAGAACTTAAAATAGCTAATAGATTACTGTGAGGGTCAATGAAACCCTTCACGTTAAGGTATCAGCCTGTTTTTCAAATACCATTTTCCTGATGGAGTTCCTCTGAAATGCACATCTTTTTGACTGTTCCTATCTGAAAGTTCTCATTACACTATTTAAATTTAATTTATTTTTACTTCACATTGTTACTTAAAATATAGTTTTCCTCTCTTTCACAACCTGGCACTGTTGTTGGAGGACAAGCAAGCTCACAGAAAATGGGACAAAGCCAGTCAGATTAAATGATACAAATAATTATTTAGCAGAATATCTAGCAGTCAATACTGAATCTATAATAAGCATAGCGTTCAAGTCACTAAAGATTGTTGCATCAGTACAGAAAATTTTGGTGTGTAAACACACCATCATTTAATCCAACTGTCAATGATGAAAAATTAATTTCTTCCCTTATCTGGGAGCTGGAATTGCCCTATGGATAAAATCATGATTAAGACTATCCCAGAACGTCTCTTGCCCTGTCATTTACTCTATCCTTGCATATATCATTATATGTATACACAAAGAAAGGCTCATTTTTATTCTGTAAAATGAGAGAATGAATACTTTCTAATCCCATACAGTACTGGGAATTAGGGCTACTTCTCTACTTTAAATGTGACCTGAAAATCTTGGATTCTAGTAAAGTAGGTGAAATTACTTTCATATACAGTAAAAGTAGCCTATGTAAATGAGGTCTTTAAGTTGCTGTCATCAGACTTCTACCAATGACATGTGTAGTTATACATATATATATATATATGTCTCTGTATAAATAACAGGATGTACACAGATGACACAAAGTAGTCAAAAAGTCCAGCATCATATGCTGATTTCTCAGTGTTTTTACAATGTACTTGTTGAGCTTGTTTTTAATAAATTCAGCTACTTTTCATGAACTGAGACCAATAATTTATAGTATTTTCATGTGCTGTTGAAAAACAACCATTAATTTAGTTACTGTAACTGTTGGATGCTATATTCATCTAGAATGCCCATTATCCAAGCTGTATTAGTTAACTAAATGGGCTGTTTCTTCCTCTCTTATTAGCTAAATATACAGGATGTATGAGTTACTGACTATTTAAAGAAATGAGCAATGCAGGACAAGCTTGTGCAGTCTTGCTTCATTTTATGCTCAGTTAATAAACCACACAGTTGTTAAAAGCCGCTAGCTAGTTAATTGTGGAGAGTCCACTCTTGAGACTAGTACAAGAAACTATGAATGTAAGTCAATCATTTCATTCACTATGAATGAAATGGTTTTTTTCATTTGTTGTTGATGCATTGCTCTATGTACCACTGAGGACTTGCCAACAGAAGGGAAAAATAGAAAATAATTTCTAAATTTTTCTGAATTTTGCTTGTTAGATTTTCTTTTATTTTTTCTTTGCCAAACTAATAGTGAAATCCTTCATTTTTAAGGTATTTTGAAATAAAATATTTTTGTTATAAGTTCTGAGATTTACAGAAAAATATTTCAGCTGGGCAAAAAATTAAAGTGCTTGTTCAAAGAATGCCAATACACAACTTTTTTGTTTTCTTTAATAGGAGAAAGTCATGATTTCTTTTTGTGTAATATTTCTGTAGAAAATTCTTATTTATTCACCATTGTCTAATTCTGAACACACAACACAGGATGCAACAGTAGTGCAGTACTGGATACCACCCACAGTCCCCATATCATCATTGTTAACTAGCTTATTTATGCAATACAAACAAAAATCCCTCTTAAACTCCTTTCTCCAGTTTTTTTTTAAATAAATTAGATTTATTATATTCTCCCACATTTCAAGACTTTGAAATATAAATTAGTTTTGTTTGTCTATAGGACATATATATGTAGATGACTAGCCTGTAGCTGATATAATGTATTCATTTACTCCAGAGTAATCAGAGGTCTGCATATAGACACCAGCAGTGATTTGGAGCTTTATAGCAGTAAACTAAAATCTTCATAAAACAGGAAAAAAGAATCATGATTCTTTAATATTCATGCAGCTTCTTCGAGAATATCTCTGGAAAGTCCCTTCTGTGAGTCCAAGTAATTGTCCATGCCTCAGTTCCTTCAGCATTAAAATTCAAACAATAGTTGCTGCTGCCATGCTACGCTCAGCAGCAAGTTAAAAAGCCCAGATTCACGTTTTCATCTCTACTACTGTATTAAATTTTTATTCAATGCCTAAATATCTATTCAGAGTTAGTAAGAGTTTCGTTTCTGATTCAATGAGATGTTAGTTGTCTGTAATATAGTTGAACTGAAAGCCCCTGTTCTCCTGGAGACAACGGCCGACAGTAATCAGATCCGGTGGTAACAATGATCTTCTGGCTGTGATTGACATGCCTCTCACCACATCCTTTAATCTTTCCAGGTTATAAAATCATTTGGTTTTGAGGGTTCAGTTACGAAATTAAAGAAACAGTCTTTCTTAGTGTTAAGTTGGTTTATTTGGAGGGACTAACTAAGCTAGTTAGATACGCAGCTAACTAAGGCTGAGACTTGTTAACATCTTCAGGTTAACAAGGTCAAAAGGTTTATGAGTATGTAAATATACCTAAATATATAAACATATAAGTATAGATAGATCAAAAGCAATCTAACAATCATTGTGGTACCAATGGAGAGAACACGCTCCACAAGTCCAATGAAGTGTACTTAGCTCTAATTTATTAAGGACAATAGAGAACAACTAATCATTGCTTTTTTCAACTAGTTCTAGTAACAATAACCAGGCATGGGGGCAGGGAGGAAGGGATAAAGGTCTCCAAGGACAGGAAGGGGAGTACACCCAGATCTTACCGGCAAGTAAACATGTCCAAAACTAAGAGTCAACTATAGCAAAAAAAATCTGAAGCTCTAATTCTTCAATGAATAGGAACTTTTCAGCTATGAAAAACTGACGAAAAACAATACCAAATTGGAAATTAGCTGATTTATTTCATTGTAGTCCATAAATATGACAGCTGCAGGTTTCCATAGAGTCATTAACTCATAAATGCACAAACTATTCAGCAAAGTACACATTAGTCCAGTCAACAGTTGCAAAGCTTCAGATACATAATACTGGCAAACTATTATTGCTATGGAAACCATAATTTTTATTCTCCATTTATTTTTATTTTAGGTTTACAATGCAAATAGCCTACAATATCATTTTATATTACACTTTCTCTCCTTCACCCACATTTAACTTAAGAGCAAAACGAAAACTGTACTTAAAGGTGGCTTACCACAGCAAAGTATGCAAGTACTTTTTCTATGGTCTCAGCTCACAAAATATTTGATTTTTTCTTCTTTATTACTTCAAATCTGTCTTTTAAAATGTATGGATTTCTCCCACTTAAAACCAAAAATATTTAGAATGAATACTGAGATAAATTACAGGTAATGCACAGCTCCACCAATATATGGCAGACCCAAATGTTCAAACTAGAAAGATGTTTCCACGGTAAGTAGGTTGCAGAGTTAGACTCTGATGCTCCCAGGATTTTTTTTTTTTTTTTTTTTTTTTTTTTTTTTTTTTTTTTTTTTTTTTTTTGTGATAGGTGTCGCCTCCCCTCCCCTGGATGTTA
>VZTE01002322.1:556255-621258 GCA_013397775.1 Eulacestoma nigropectus
CTGTTTTTTTTTTTTTTTTTTTTTTTTTTTTTTTTTTTTTTTTTTTGTGTAGTGCACAGGTTGCCTGCCCATGCACTGGAAGTTCAGCTTTCCAATACGGATTTACCAGTCATGAAGAGAAGCCTCTGTGTACTGCATACGTGGTACCATGCATTGAACTAATGCCATCTGCAACACCACAATTTCTTGGACATGATTTTATAAAGCATTCAGCACTATTTCCATCGGGAGTTCTCACAGAACACATTCTAGCTTAGTCTATGCCAAGCAGTGTTGCACACATGCAAATCAAAATCTGTCAAATTATATCAATGCAGGGACAAACTCCAGCACCAATTCCTGACTCCTATTTCATTAATTAGGACACATCCCTTATGCCCTCTAAAATGTGAACATAACTTAAGATGGTAAAACTTAATC
The DNA here is from genome assembly GCA_013397775.1 of Eulacestoma nigropectus. Taxonomy (NCBI): domain Eukaryota; kingdom Metazoa; phylum Chordata; class Aves; order Passeriformes; genus Eulacestoma; species Eulacestoma nigropectus. The sequence continues at coordinate 556,676 of VZTE01002322.1, forward strand.
ACACAAATTGATATATGTATCATGTCATTCATTGAAAAAATAAGGAAATAAATAAAATCAGTTGTCTCTGGTCCATGTTCCCAGCACTTCTGGTTTTGGCCTCAGGATAAACAAAGCTTTCTTTGGTGTCTCTGACTTGATCAGTGGTATCTTTTGCTTCACAGTGCACTGGTTTCATTGCTTTCATGTTAACTAATCATCAATTGATGAAGAACAAGTAAATCTACAATCATTAGAGAGTGCCTAAATAAAATAATGAAATCAAATCTTTAGACTGAAGTCTTCTTGAAGTCTTATTACACTGGTAATAAAAGGCTTATTTTTTCTATTAAATCTGAAATACCATAACTGTGAAACTCTCATTTTACTCTGACATTTAGTTTTCCAGCCGAAACCAAGAAATCTACAATTTGCAAAAGAGAAATGAAAGTATTTTTCAGATCTTTTGCTTTCTTTATTCTGATTGAAATTCACAGCCCTGGAAGAATTCAGTTCCACCTAACTGCCTGCTATTTCTTCTAATCATTTCGCAAGTTTCCTTAACCTGGAATATCACAAACAGGAAATGCCTTGCCACTCTCTACTAAATGTGTTTTGGTATCTGGAGGCAATGATGTTGGCAGATAATACATCAGTGCAGATGGCAGTTGGTGTTCAATGCAAACCACAGGTCAATGTGCTGCACTGTTAGTAGCCATCATAAATTATTAAGAGGAACTACCTATGACACTTTCAGGATGTGTGTTAGCCCTACATGGAATGTTTTTATCACAATTCATAAATATCTTCTTAATTACATGCAAAGTGACACAATCGTGCAATAATCTATAGCTGTTCAGGATTTAACTAGAAATTATTGAAGGAACAGAAAAGAAAAGCCTTTCTGGTTTTTGCCACTTTAACCTTTCAGGCTGAAATGCTCAATTTAGGCAATTCATTTTAACTGTTAAAATGAGTTCTTGACCTATGTGTGAAATGTACAACCTATCTCTTAATTTCTGCATGAAAACTAATTAAATGTAAATTGAAAAGAACATTTCTGGCAATTCATATAAAAAATTTGTGCATGAGCTCTTCCAAGGCTGCCATTCCATTTCTTTCAGAATCAAAATGGTTTTTTAGTACCAGGAAAAGACAATTCTAGGTCTTATATTGTAAGACACGTTGTTATTTAAAAAATAAAGCTTTGTTTGAGCAATAACAAACACTCAGTAGGTTTCTAGACTCTAAATAGCTCAATTTTACCATTAATGCAATGCAAAACAGCTGCTGTTCACCTAAATGAAAGGGCTTTCCAGATACGTATCCTTGTGCAGTCTATATAGCATTTGGTCTATATGATTCCATGTGTGTACTGTAATCCAGTCTGGGTGGATTATCTTTGATGTGAGGGACACCCGGAGTCTGATTGACTCAAGGGACCAACAACAACTCTGTAAACCTCTTCAACAGATTTTAGCATCAGCTAAATATTGACTGAACACTTGTTGTAACTATTCTTAATGGAGAGAGAAGTTTCATCAGTTTGGATTAGTTAAAAAACTTTTGGTGTACTCCTTAAGTGGTTGTTCATTATTACAGACACTTTTGCTTCAGTTATATTCTGAGATACAGCCTCCCCTCACAGGGCAAGTAATCCACTTCCAACCAGCCCGGTGATCATTCTTTAAGTTTGCCCTAGCCTGATGATGTCTTTCTTGCTTTGGGTGAGGAACTGTATGCAGTAGTCTGTATGTGGTCTGAAAAATGGAAGACTAAGGGGAATGTTAAGCCTCCTGGCTACAGTCACTCCACGTCACTCTGCTCACATCTGTCTGGACACCTATTAGTGCCAGAGTTCTCTGATTTTCCCACAGACCAAAGGCAGGAAAGTCCTTTTGTCACAGAAGCACCTTCTAGCTTGCCAGATACTGTCCTTTTTCCTCTTTCAGAAGATGGGTGCAACAGTTACCTTCTCCCTTCATCGAACATTTTTCCCAATCTCCACAACCTTTCAATTATCATTGAATAATATATGAATATAAAATATCCACCAGATGTTGCAGAACAAAACTCCCATGAAGTTATGTCTGGCTGACAGATGGGTGCCTCCATATCCTACAGGAGGGAATCTCTATCACCCACTGCTTCTTTCTGGAGTTCATGCTCACAGTGTACTTTGAAAACTCTAATCAGCACGTCAAAATTTCCAAGTGTGTGTTTATATATATATATATAAGTACATATATATATATATAAAAGCCTTAAGCTATGGCTTATACATGTTGTTTTTGAAAATTAATTACGAAACCATGTTGACTTAAATTGACCATGAGAAAATAAATTAGATCAAAACTAGGAGCCCGTCGCAAATTTAGCTCTGTGTGTGCAAGTCTCTTCTTCCACTTGAGTAAAATAGATAGCAATTACTTCACAGAAATGACACTTATAATTTGGGTCAAAGTTTTAACTTTTACTTCAGTGATTTCACAGTAAAAAAGGAAAAATCTCATACCCCTGCTCTTTGCCAATGCCTATGTGCTGTGACTAATGTTTCTCCATGTGTTTCAGTTTCAAGTCATATGGAATCCACAATGACTAGCTTTTCAAACTTTTCCCCTGTCAGATTACTGAAACCTTTTACTAAAAAAACCTGCCAGACTCATAACTTCAATCTACAACAAAGTTTTGCTTTATATTCTCCACAACTGCTGTTGAACGACTTGACTTCAAAGGTCTGTAGAATCAGCTGGAATTTTCTTTTGGTGAACATTGTATCAATCAAATACAAACACTTTATCTGCGTAAGTTGTCCTGGTAAGATCTGTGACATAATTAATTAAAGGAACTTATCCATAGATACTGATATAGAATGAAAGATATCTATTTGATTGCATGCATTGTACTCATTCACATTTTGCAAAAGTATAGTCCAAGTAAATGTTGGCTATTAACTACTCGGTTTAACTTAAAATTTTTCCACTTTCCCTCTTTTTCCCTAATTGCTTTAACATCTCTCCGTAACTATAAAATCTCTTAACAAACACAAATCTGTTTTCCCCGCTTAATCAACATATAGTCTCGAGCTATATAAACTTTTCTAAACTTCTAGGGTTATTCTTTATTTAAATTGTTAGGTTTTCAAAATACAAATTTTATTTATTGCTCTGTCTTAAAAATAGCATGACATATATATTTAAGTTAGAAGCAAAGATAATGTTCCTAAGAGAAACTAATCTTCTCAGCTCCATAACAAAGCAATCATACTAGGAAACAAAATAAGAAAAAGAAGGGGAAAAAACACCAAACAAAACAAAACATACAAAAATTTCCCCTTTACTGATTTCACAACATTGAAGATACAGCATATACTACATTTTTTCTTGGTGACTGTGTCTCAAAAATATTAAAACCATATATAACCAAAGAAGTCAACAGATTAAGAAGCATTCTGTAAACCACCAACCCTCTGATACTTGGAATTTTCCTTCTTCTTAGCCTTCTCAAAACACCTAAACACTTATCAGCTGGAACATCTTGTAATCAATATATAGTGAGTTAATTTTTTTTTTTCCAAATTGAGATTTAAGATTCCTGGGATTTCTAGAGGTAGCCAAAGTTCTAATGTCACACTATAATACATAACTGCAGAGTTTATATGGTCCAGTTTCTTATTATGTTTCTTCATTTCATATTCTATTTAACGCTTGACCTTCAGGTTGAAAATAAAATTTTAAGACTTATTACATTTTTACAGATATCACTGTCACAAAATAAGAGAAAGATTCAGAAAGGAAATATGTTTAAGTATTACCTAAAAGATTCTATATTCCATTAAACAGTTCATCATCTAAATAGGTAAATTTCACGAGCTAAGTAATAGACTTCCAATTTTAAAACTTTCCCATTCATCTTCATAACTGTCACAGCTACTGCTAATTATTTGTTGCATGCACAAGTTTATCCAGATGCTTATATGAACTCTAAATTGATTGTGCATACAGCATAAACAGCATGTTTCTTAGGCATTATCCTGGAAATCATTATTACTTCTTTACATCTCATGACTTTATTATGCTGAACCTATAAATTTGGCCAAGATTTGCCCTTAGTTTAGTTTTCTTCAGATCTGAAGTACAGATTTGAAAAGGATAATAACATAAAAACTACAAATCTTCCAAAACTGTATGGAATAAGGCTGAACCTTGCCTTCAGTGATTTCAGTCTTTTGTGACTCAGAGAAAAAAGACTTGCACAATGACTACAGCTAGTGACTGATCGAAGTCCCAAACACATTGTGTTCTCCAGCAGACATAAACTGTGTTCTGTGTTCCTACTTGCTCTAAGGATAACAAGGACAATAGGGACTGCTCACGTAGGTTAATGTTAGAATTTGCAGTTTCTTAGCTCTCTCTCATGACATTAACCCTAACAGCATATTCCCCTCTTTTACAGGACTATTTTTCCTCTTCATTATTATAGCATTCAGCTTGAAAATATGGAGTGTTTGGGTTTGTTTGCATACTCTAAACCTCTAAATTCTGTCAATGGGCTTTGGATTACATCTTTTTCTCCCAGTTCCAACTAAATTTGGTGCCATACGCAGTACCTTGATTTTCTAAAATATCACTGTTCAATCAGCAAAAGAAAGATACAATGTCAGAAAAAGAGTGCATTTTTAACTGCAGGGATTTTGTTCCCTAGTCCACGAGATGAGCTTAAACAAATAAATAGAAAGAAGAACTTGTGCTGAAGAGCCTTTTCAATTTGCTTCAGTTTAGCTAAAGTGGCAGATGGTAGCTATCTCTGTTCTTCTCCCAGTCCTGCTCTCTGTATGGCTTCTCTCTGCTGGTCAAAGGAACTCCACGCTCTATACAAATTTCAGAAAAAGGAATACTAAGGTGGTAGCTGAAAGAAGTGCTTTCATGAAAAGCAGGAAGCTGCTTTGCGGAGAGAAAACAAGCTCGTTGTTGACGGAACAGGACGGGGCAGGAGGCAGGGCAGCACTGGTTTGAGTGGCAACCGAATGCACCAGAATTTGAGTATCACCCTAAAGCACTTACTAATATTTGATTAAGCCTACATTACATTAATACTGAAATAAAAAGGGATGCAAATGTTTCTGAGTCTTTTACTACATTAAGAACAGTTTCTCACCTCACACACTACTTTGTTGAACAGGAAAACCAGTTTGTGCGTTTCCCAGGACCAATTGTATATTAGTATTTTGTGACTGCTCATTTTATTTTAAAAAATAATCAGTTCCATATGATTCTTTAGTTCACTTTAATTAGCACAATAAATCCAAATTAATGATGTACATTCTGGTATGAGTATCTAGTGGCTTGAAACACTAATTTCTCAGAATTTAACTAAAACCAGGTAATTCTCTAACTGTAATTTAATCCAATTTTAAAAGAAATTTTTGCATAGATAATTACCTACATTTTCAATAGGTAACTTCCACATTTTAATTTCTACCAAATGTACCCACTGTAAAATAATTAAACATTCTATTTCCCATTTGTCACTTCACTTACAAACAGTTTGCTTCTGGCGTATCTAAGGTTTGAATATCATTCAGATTCCACTGAATGATATTCAAATATCAAATATGCTGTGCATATGCAATAATAAGATATCCTGAACTACCAGACTTCCACTAAACATGGAAAAAAGCTAAGAGGAGAATGGTAATTTATTGGTTTTAGAGTACAAAATAAAACAGCTAAACACTTATGCAAAATGAATTTGCAAAAGGTTGTGATTTTTAATTCTTTTGAATTTTTCTAATTTAGAAACACTAATGCTTTAAAGGGGATATTTTCCTTCCATGTTCCCTTTCACTTAAAAAAAATTAAAGAGAAATTGGAGAACAGAATCAAAACACTTATTTATTCTCTTCCTTCTTCCTCACTGAAAATTAAAAGGAAAAGTTTAATGCTCAAAGAGAAATGAAAGAATAAGAATGAGAAGTGGAAGGTAAAAGTGGGATTTGAAAGGAATGTTTCTAATCAATTTTCCAGAAGAAAGGGAGGTAAAAGCATGGAAAGAGCATTTAAAATCTTCACTTTGTCTCTGGTTGCTTTTTTCCACAAGTATAGCTTCTTCTCTAATATAAACAACCAAGTGAAACAGGGAATCAGTAGAAAGACAAGCCCTGAAATCCTAAAAAGAAGTTAAGCTTTTGAAAATAAGTACATATCTCTGTTTCAAAAACCTTTTTTTTCTTTTACCATTTAAAGCAAAAAATGAATTCAAGGTCAAAGTGTTGACTAGAATATTTTAGTGGGATTTAGCTTTCTCACTAAGTTTATACAGCTACTCTCCTCCAATACCATTTATCTTTGCAGTTGATCAGGAGATATATGCCTGAAGGAACACATAGAACTGCTTTACCACCCATCAACTGGAAGAGTTAGAGGAAAAAAAAAAAGGCCAAAAAAACAGGTTTATGTGTCCCTTTATGTACTTTCTCCACATGAAATTTCCTAATCATATGAAGAGAGGGATCAAATAAACAAATTCTGAAATATCAAAGCTTTTTTTTTTAAAAGTTGTTTAAAGAAGACAAGCATGTGTTACCAATCTTTTTTGTCTATAGTTTTATCCATAAAGAAAATTCACACTTAATTTTACCCAAGCAATCAGCTGAACCTAAAGTTTTATGAGGTTTTTTTTTTCTGTTAGGTAAGCAAAATATTTTTGTGATATATTATATAAATAATACTTTCTTTCCTCTAAATGTCAACAAATTAAAACAACCACTGGTGCCTAGAATCCCAAATCTCATTTTTGCTAGCACTAGTCTCTTGTGGCTAAAGCAGTATGTTTCAAGATAAGGGCTTATATTCACAGATTCACAGAATATTCTGAGTTGGAAGGAATCCACAAGGATCATTGAGTTCAACCCTTAAGTAAATGTGTATGGGGATTGAACCCACAACCTTGGTATTATTAGTGTCATGCTCTATTCTGTCTGAGGGCCTTTCTCTTCTCTTTACCTTTCATCGGTAAGTAATTTTCCTAGTTCATCATGCATATAGCTCCAGCAAATACTGGCACAGTGCTCCATCTGAATTTCTATCTTAAGGAAACCCCTTCCAACAACAAAATTTCCTTCCCCTTTTCCTTCCATTAACTTTGGAAGCTGCTCTGTGTTTTGAATGTTGGCTTCTATTTTTTCAGTTCTCTATTCCACAAACCATTGTATTTACCTCTCCCATCTGTTCTGGATATATGGCAAAGATAAAGTCCATAAGCTTCAGAAACACTTCCATTGTCCCTGGGAGCAAACATCCAGTTGCCCATATTTCAGGGTAGGCTTCTGAAGTACAGCAGAGACTAAAAGCTTTTTCTTTCTCACAGGAGAAACTTTTGCTTTTCACTTCCATCTGCACTAGCCCACACTCCTACAGCTTACTTAAAACAAGTGTTGGTGATAATTTGATCACAAGATAAACTGATTCACCTCATTAAAATGGCAAAAAAAAAAAAATCAACCCTAACTTTGAAGAAAAAAAAACCCAAAATCAACAAAGGCTGCATGGAGAGCTTAGCCAGGTTAAAGACACAGAATGTTAAAGCCAGTACCAGGCAGGAGTAAATAATTCAGCCGATAGCAGGAACAAGTACAGGAAGGAAGCAAACAAAAGATGAATCAAGTGAGCTGATAAAAAGGTACATCTTTTTCATTTCTTTTTTCTTTTTCTGCTATTGCTAGCCAGTAATTTGGCACAAATGTAAAGAGAAATCAAAACAAATTAAACTGAGCAGGTGTTGTAAACTCATATTTAACTTTGAAGTCTGCTGCTTCTACAACAGACTTAAGAAGGGATTGTATGTTCTATTTCCAACTATACAGGCTATTCTAAGAAAAGATATTGCCTCTACCTACATGCCACATCTTTTCTCAGTACAACTGACTGCTTGATTTGCTGACTATGGCTCCTAAGGCTGCTTGTAATATGCCAATGTATAGATAAGACATTAAAATTGTTAATTTTTGTTGATGATGTCAGTTTCAGTTGAAGGCATTAAGTAAGAGAGTAGCAGACATGTTCTTAGCAGAGACAAAGCCTCTGTCAGATTTTTCAGGATTAGAAACTGTGACAGTTTGCAGAGGCTAACCAGTGCTGCTTAGGTCTTCTATGAAAAGTTGCATCTTGTGTTACCAGTGTTTTAGAGAGCTCCATGCTGATTGCCAGTTGCTAAAGCTTCTGTAAGGAAGCTTCAATCCTATCTGAAGTGTAAGAGAGGAGATCTGGAGATGACTAAGAAAAAACAGGTGCAAAATGGTTGAAGATGCAACTGAGGTATGAGGTACTTTATAAATGGGGAGTTAGCTGAGTGCCACAAATAATTACAGAAGTCTTGGCTAACTGACACAACCTGACAATTCAGCTCCTTACAGGGAAACTGTTAATACTTTTCTATGGTAGTGTGTGACAAAAACCGGCAAAAGAAACTGATGGCTCTGATTTCCTTGTCAGGAAGCCTCACTGAAGAGAAATAGTGACAGCCTCAGTCATCCCTAAAATGAACTATTTTAACCGACTATTCCACTTACCTTAATTGCCAAATTCATTTGAAATGCTCAGGAAAAGTCACAGAGAAGACTGTGCCAGTGATGAATCCCTCTGCTTTCCCACTACGTCGTAAGGCCAAAAAAGTTCCTAGATCCTGACTATGGGAATGCCAAAGCTCATTTTTTGGAAGAGCATGTTTGAGAATCACAGAATTGTTAAGGTTGGAAGGGACCTCTAGAGATCATATGTTTTATAAATGATTTTCCAAAGCATCACAAACTCAGGAGAAGAGAAGGAAACCTCAAGCTTTGTTGATCCAGGAAAACAAACAAAAAGTCTTCTACGACCCCGAGAGAGTGAAAGAAACAGAGTTTTCAGATTCTGTATGCTTTTTTTGCATATGTAAAAAGTGCTGGTCCATTTGATTTGGTCCATTTTATCCATGCTGTTTCAAAACTGCAAAATTCCTTGGTATGGTCTCAAAATTGCATTACTGAGCAATTGCTTAGTTGAGCAAAAGATACATGCTGGGGCCCGTGTTAAACAGAAACTGAACACATCAAGATTATGAGATAGTTTGGGCGACAGCTATAGTCTTTCTGCTTGCCAAAGTACATGTTTGCTCTTGTACATCCACTATGCATTTGCCAAACCTATTTTAAAAATATCGAATACTTGAATTTTCACTGCTTTCCCTGAGAGACCATTCCACAGTCTAATAAATTTAGCTGTCAAGAAGTAAAAGACTAATTCTGAGTATTATCAGTTTCTTATGTACAGTTCTGCCTACATGCATTCTCAAGCCTAAATTAGTTATTTTTTTATCCTGAAAAATTGCTTCAGAGTTTTGCTATTCTAGCACTGCAAGTTTTAAATGATACATGACTAACCTACATCAGGGACCAACTGGAAGTACTAAAGTTGGAACTACTGACTGTTTCTAAATATTGCATAATCTTGAGAGAATGAGAGGAAACACATTTTCTTTCAAAGGCCTCTGCAGAGAGAGCCTTCTTAGCATGTGTCAGATTACATCTCTGGCATCCCTTTGGGTGAGCCTCAACACTGTTTAACTTCCTTCCAGAACAGTATGTAGCTCAATGTAAATGTTTACTTTTTCTCTTTTTTTTAAATCAAATTGTATGCAGTTTTTTTCCATAATTTTCACTACGGTGTTTTTTCTAGTGTATTATATTTAATATATGCTGAGAGTGCTTTGGAAATGAAGTCCACTGGAATGAATTGGTATTTCATATTTTATTTCTCTCAATCTGAAAATAATAGCCTAAAATTTATACACGTATTCAATATGATCTTCTGTAAATCAATCTTGCAGTCATCCTTTAGTCAGAACAATACAGAGAACAACTTTGCTTTTTTGTGTTTGTTGCATTTTAAATAACTTTGGTCATTCACTTTGTGCTTGACTGTTTTGCCTTTTATTATTTGGCACCATTACTGACTATTCATAATCTGGCATTATGACTTCAGACTTCACTGGTTAAATGGATTCTTTTTTTTTTAGTACACATATTTGAAAAGTAAACAAATTATTCTGTCATATGATCCTTTCAACAAGTCAGAAAAAGATCATCAGGAAGTAAAAGGATAGATTTATGATAATTTCTCTTTTGCCTTAATGGTTAAAATCAGATTGCAATCTGAAAAGATAATAAAAATAGAAGGCTACCTGAAACATAGTACAGACGTGGCACTGTGTCACTGTCAGCTCTTTGGAGCCTTAGTGGTGTGAGAACGTTCCAATTTCTGATTTGATAGCAGCTAATAAATTAATACATTTCAGCTGGTCAGCTTGATCCAATTTTAGAAACTTGGGTCTGTCATGAAGTCCAGTTTTGGGTTATCCAGAAGGAGCTGATTCAACTTCAGAGGATACAAGGAAGTTCTATGAGCTGATTAGCAGCTGCCTCTGGTCATTGTTGGTTAAATCTTGAAATGTTCACCATTAAGCAGCTTCTTTCTTAAAAACAATTATATCTTTTCTGTTGGTAGTGAGATATCTATTCTCATACTTTAGTTCAGCAAATTAAAGTTATTAAATGTGTTTTTAAATACTCAAAATATTAATATTACATCAATACTTTCAAGTATTTCTGTCTCATTCTAAATGCAGAGAATATTGTCTTATCACTCCACTCTGCCTGAAGTGAACTTGTTCCTTCAAAAATCTGGGTTTGAACCTATATTTCGGTATTTAGTTTAACTAGAGGAAACCTAACATGCTCCTATAAAATAGTATGTCCCGGTACCCTGTGAAAAATAGTAATTTAAACTCTTGCCAGTAACTGATATTAAGGTTAACCACCTCCTCAGGAATTCCATTAAGCTTGAGGTTGATTGATATAACCAAACCCAATTTGAGTAAAGTAATTTAACAGGCAGCAGATGATATTCACAGATGGGATTTCCCACTTGTGTCACTTTGAGTATAGAGCTAGTGTCATGAAAAAAATAAATCATACCATTTTTTAGATGCTTACTATAGGAACTTTCCTAAAGAACACTGAAACTGACAAGATTTTTGTTTCAACACATTTAATCAATGCTTTTTGAGATAGAGGCAACCTCTCTGAAGGAATCAGAATTTAATCCAACTTAATTTATGCATTTTTTTGGATAGTACTACTTCCAAACTACAGAAAAGCATTGAAAACATATTGATTTAGTTGCCCTCTTTTTTCAATCAACCTGTTCACCCTTGTCACACACTAATGAGCAACTGTTCCACTTAAACTCTTAGCAGATCATCCATAAGCAAAATTAACAACTAAAATTACATAGTTTAGATGCAGCAATAGAGGAGATGTGTTCAAAATACAAACCCACATTTTATTCTAGGTGTATAAGTTAATAAGTTAACAAGTTAATACACAGAGAAGCTGATTTTCAGTGTTCTTGTTATGTAAGGGTGTGAATGTAAATATGTATCATGGGAATTTGTATCATGAAACCCAAAATACAAGGGTCATAAATATTTATTGTTCTTATTTAAAGAAATACAGTTGCTTATGTGAGTAGCAACAGAAGATCATGGTCCCAGTGTTCACAGTATTCAATAAATACAGGAGAAAATACATGGCATAGCCCCATTCCCCAGAAGTCAGAATAAGAGCACACCTCATAACTTTGTAATTTTGAGTATTTACAGTTTCATCAACAACACTGGTTGGTTGCTTGTTTTTGTTTTTAAAACCACAGGTGTAAGACAAGGACATCGACTATAACATTGTAATATATCTTAACAGAAAGAAGCACATACATCCCTTCTTGCCTGACAGCTGAAACTTACATGTTCCCAAAAACTTACAATCTAGGACTCATTCACACTGTAGGTTATGCATACCCCAGGCTTCCCATAAAAACATTCCAGAGAGCATGATTAAGATTTACCTTTAAGATAATCTACTGGTTTTTCAGCAACAGTTGGTTTGGGTCTGTTTTTTAAATCATTATTATACTCCAATTTATAATGGTAATACTGAAAGAAGGTACCAAACAGGTGAAAACTACCTTACCATTACTGTCAGCCATCTATGGGCATGAGCAGATCATTCATTAAGTCCTGGCAACTGCTCTTTTGTTCATATTCCAGATAAGGTTACACTACTGCACCTGACTTGACTTTAAAATCCTGCTGCAGAGTTGTATTTTCCTTCTATCTGAAGGAGACTAAAATACTGAGACTGATTTACATTAGAAGTTATGCAATTGCTCTTTAAGCATCTGAAGAACTTTGCTATACCACCCTATGAACTCTAGAGTTTGCTTTTCCACACCTTTCACTTTGTGCAGGAGGACAAGAATTTTTCAGTGACAGAATATATGGAGTTTGATTTGCAACTGAATTTCCCAGTTTTATGAGGAATGAGGTTTCACTGAAATCAATGAGATCCAATTGCAACTCAAAATTGCTCTTTGCTGGCACAGTGCCATTTGGAACAGGGAGGAATAGGCAGTAGATGACCTGTTTCTAGCTATGCTCACCTCTGAGGGGAAGCAATATGGGTGAATAGAGTACCCATAGCATATGTAATTTGGAACTTGAACTGAAAATGGGTGTGTTATGTTTTACACACTTGACTATAAACTGCACCTCCTCAGGTACAAGTGCAATTCTGCTTAGCACAGAAGGTAGGCTTTAGGGGAAAAAATATTTGGGTTAGACCCAACTCAGCTAAATCCATGCACGTATTTGAGCTATTATCCTAGCTGTTATACCTAAGTCCCTAGAACTCAAATTAAATCTCTCCCAGTCTGATTCTCTTGCATACAACCTTCTTTTATAAAATCATAATATACAGATTATCCTTCTTTTCAATGACCAAAGCAGAAATCTATCAAGTTAAATTTCAGTGTGTGGAGTGTGTAATTGGAATATAATGTCTATAAACATTAATTTTATCACATCGAACCTTATTATGTTTCAGGTATAAAATGGAGGGAAAATAGAAAAAGAGTTAAGTGCAAAAGAAAAAAGGATAAAAGTGATAATTAAACAAAACAGAATAAGAATGAATTAGCAAATACTCTCAGTGTAATGTCTTCATAGCAAGAAGAGAAGACATGTTCATTTGAGTGAGGGGCTCATTTTGCAGCCCAAATGATGCTAGGGATATTCAGTAACCTTTTCGCGCAGTGGCGTTGAAACTGGCACCAGTCATAGACAGTACTGCACTGTGCCATTGCAGCTGGGTAGGAATCCAAGTGCTAGCTATTTGAAAACCTAACAAAGATTCTTTTGGAGTCTTTACATTTCAATGTAACTGAATTAAAGTACTGACACATTCCAGTTTATCTGTCATCCTTTCTGCCAATGCAGGAGCTTTAACAGTCATGGATATTGCATTTTCCCTGGGTAGTTGCTTAGGAAACATTAACATTTTCACTAATTTTGGGTTTTAATAACTCCTATATCAACCAAATATGTTAGAATAAAGAACTTCTTAAAAAAAAAAGAAAAAATCCACTGTGAAATTCTGTGTGTACTATACCTATCAAGAAACAATGATTTAAGAAAATTTCCCCTCTCCTTAACTATATCATAAAGAATGTATTATAAACAATTGAAAAATTGTTCTGATCACTTTTCCCAAGGTAGGAAAAAAAAATCAAAAAGATCATTTTATAAATAAATTGCGGAAAAGATACACATTAAGGACAAGATTGCAACACCCTTACTCACTCTGAATAGTAATGTTGATCATAACTGGTTCCACTGTAGTCAAAGGGATTGCCTACAAAAAGAAGGCAGTTTTTATATGAGGAAGAAAAATCTAGATCTAGGAAAGTAATAAGATTATGTGATTGAAAAACATACACAGATAATATTTATCATGGTGACATTTACTGTTTTCTACAAGCTGAATCATGAAAAACTCCTTCTGTAGGCAACCAAGAAATATTGTGACCAAACAAGATATTTAGAGAAATGAATGTATGTCATATACTCACCAAAGACAACACACACACTCTATTTTGTTTTGTTGCATCATGAAAGGAACACACAATTATAACTGCTGGGGGGTGGAACCCAAAACATAGACACATGCTCTTAATATTTTAGTCACAGCAACATCCACGTGATAACTCCTACACACCAACCTGTCTTCATTTTTTTAAATGATGTCACTACTGATCAACTCTCAAATATTATGTACCCATTACTGCTATACTCCCTTGTTCCACCAATTGGATTTAACATGATTTCTCTATTCACTCAAAAGCCAAAATAATTTCCTGTCACAGGGCTCTACTACTAAAGTTTGTAGCTTTGCAAATTTCAGAACTCAGAGGGACCTAATCTTATTTTCAAGCAATTTCAAGTGCAATTACAGTTCTATCTAAATATTTAAAATTGATTCACTGCAAATTGAACCAGTCACAGCTAGGTCTCAGTTTACAAAAAGTAGATAACAGTTGCAAAAATACCCAAATCCTACGCAAATTCTTTGTGTGGTCCAAATATAAAAGCAAGCTCTTTTTTACTGGAGATCTATGCCTGTGATTTTTCAAGTCCATGAGACTTTCCTATATCTCATCTTTGCCAGCAGTTTGACCGAAGTTTTCTTTGGAGGACACCTTTTATAAATGACAAGTAGGTAGCTGGCCACCTATTCCATCTGCCTGTTTTATTCTGGAATCTTTTCAGTTGTGCCTCCCTAGAAAACTAGAGAAAATCCTTACAGTGGTCCAGAATTTTCAAGGAATTTATTCTTAAAGAAAATAAGTCTCTGATCTTACTGTAAAACCAAGTAGAATAAGACACTTCATGAAAATGCAGAATCCATCCAATAGGACAGATGAGATGCAGTGTAGAAAATTTTGCTTACAATAGCTTTCCAGTCTTGCTCTCCATCTAGCAAATATCAGTGGGTTTTTTTTTGGTTGCAAAAAACATACACACTTCTCTAGGAAAATCCTCTTAGTCACTGTCTTGAGTTTGGCAATTCATGGCAATTCAACTGCTCCTGCTTAAGGGATCACCACTATGTATTTTCTTTCACTTCTCTCTGCCGTAAGACTACACAGGGAAAGTTTCCTACCCAAACCTACCCTGAGCTGTTGAGTGGCATTTTGGGATGGTGCTCTCTGGCATACTACCTTGGAATTAACATTGGCACAATCTGCCACACCTGGACAAGGCAAACAAGCATGCTGGTTTTTCTGGACACCTACAGAAATTTCTTGGACACAGCACGAAACACATATCCCGGTTCAGGATTTTTTTTTTTTTAATTTTTTTTTTTGGTGAATGGGGAGGAAGGCAGTGTCAGATTTTCTTTAATTTTATTTTGCCTTCATTTTGATATCTAGGGGGTTTTTCCCATTTTATATTTCCCCAGGCATTTTCCCTGATTCACCAATTCACTTTGGTTCAGCAGAATTTGCTTCCATTTTGTTAAAAGCACTCCCATCAGTGAAAAAATTGCTGTCCCTTCTGTGAGATAAATAGCCATAAAAAATCACAAAACATAAACTGTTTCCATTCAGAAAAGAAATTGATGAATCAGCCACTTATTTAGTGTAATTTTACTTTTTTCTCTTAAGAGGTGTACACAGTAATGCTCCCTAGAGCTGCAAAGTTGCAACTATTGGCATTTCACATAATTGCTCACTTTCTTCAGCTTTTACTCAATGACAGATACATTATCACAGAGGTAATGTCATGCTTTGTTACTTCTTTCTGCTCTTGGGGATTTTCTCTCTCTGAAGGTGTAATTCAGTGACAGATATGAGCTAGTTGTTGCTACAGGAGGTGGCTGTGGACACCCAGCCCTTCTCTTCATTTCTGCCAACTGTGCAGGTCACATTCTTCTTCTGCTATGTCTGTGGCTCTTCCTGGAAATGCCCTTTTGATTGATTTCAGCCTCTGAAAGAGCTGAAAACTATGCTTTTCTTTATCATGTTAATTTTCTGTTAATTTATCAAACAATCTGTTCAGCCTGTCTGAAAAGTGCTAGACTGGATGCAGAGAGGAACCACTGGGATGGGCATAGGAGAGGCAGAACCATCTCACCACTTAGGTGGCAGATGGATACTGCATTAGCTATTTTGTTGATCTGTATCTACACACGCAGCATTTCACCAGAACAAGATTCACAGGCTCTACACCTACTTTATTTACATTTCTGTCAGATAACCTCACACTTGTACCCATTTGGGGTGCTGACATGCAGGTATGTTTGAGCTGCGGACTCTTTTTTTTTTTTTATTATTGGGAGGTGATTATAAGGGATTCTAAAAGGCCCTTAGAATTAAAATTACCCTTTTCAATGAAGGGTAAAGGCTTCACATGCCTCATTCAGAGCATATTAACAGATCCAAAATTTAGTGTGCTCTGAATGATGAGGCCAATAGTAGGCATATGCTACATATTTTTGTTGATAACAGCCCACCATCAACAAAAAAGAGATTAAAATAATTAAAATAGTAACCCCGAAAAAGCATGGAAAGAAATATGGAATGCCAAAAAATGGATAAAAGCGCCGATATAAAATGGTATTTTGTGGCAGTATAAAGGATGATTTGCAGAATTCTCTGCTTGACCACAATATGAGATGTAGTGTCTCTCCCATTTACTTCCACTGGGAATATTTTATCTTTGACCATGTTTTACAACCTATTCTGAGTTTGGATGTGGTCCCTTGTCTTTTATTCATTTTTGGACCATACTGCTCCCTCCTTGCTGTTGTTATTTTCTTTGAATGCTACTGTTTTTCTTCTTCTGCCAGCTTTAGCTCTTGCTTGATGCTAAAATTTCACTGCTTGTTTCTTTCTATTTAGCAATAAAATACAGCATTTAGCTAATGTATTTGTGCCAGGCATAGGTGGAGAAAGCTATCTGCAGCCTGCTTTTTTGTTCCCTGAACTCCTGACAAACTGAGGGTTCATCTCTATGCTTTTGAGATGTCTGCTGTTATGCCATTATGTATGAAACACAAATAGAATTTTGGCACGTTCATCCATTGCTTATACCGTGTCTGGTTCTTTTAGTGCTTTTACCGATTTACCTTGTCATGAACAGGGTAACTATAAAAATAACGTAGATCTCAATAATCAGAAAGCCAGCATCTGTCTTGGGGTTTTGTTGTTGTTGTTCAACATCTTGTATTTTGTTTTCCTTTTTTCCCACTTATTTAAAGGAAGAATAGCTGGACTTGCGACTAGCACTGCCCACTTCACATTTAATAGGTGGTATCTTTCATTACATAAATTTAGCAACCGGGGCACTGTGTTAGGACTACAGTCAAACATAGCGGGAATACAAGTTCCCTATTCACAAAGTACAGTAAAACAGGCAGATTTAAAGCGTGATTCAACACATTTACAATTCCTCTTGTCCTGAGAGATATATACATCTCTTAAATGCATATTCAGGGAGCTTTGAACAACTGCACTCTTAACTGGGCACTTCTCTCAAAGTTAGCTGGGTCAGTCTGTTTTTACCACTGTTAGAGACAAAATGTGTCTTTGCCTGTTCCTTTCTTAATCAAAGTAAAAATCTTTTTTTACAATTACGTGTCCAGATCTTGTCCTGTTATGGTCTGCCTGAAGAAAAACTCATTCTAGTCATATGCAAGATGAAGTTTGCTTCAAAATAATCACATCAGGTAGTTTCTCTTCCATAACTGGAGCATGCCATTCCATATTTTGTTAATTTAATTAATTTCCATGATGTACTGAGTTTTAGCAATTCCAAATTTGTTTTCAGTCTTACAGATTGATTGATACTTACATATTTGGCAGAATATTTTGGCAGAATATTTTCTGAGTAACATACACAGATCTCTGGAACACAATTCATGTAGAACTAACTTTTTAAAAGTTTCATCTGTGGATTTCAAAGTATTTCCTAAATAGCAGTTAATCGTGTCTCTTTAAACCTCTGTGAAAAATTAATCCCCTTTTACAGTTGAAGAAACTCAGGCCCAGATCATTAGAAAAAAACTTAAGAAATATATTCAAGTATTCTGACTATTAAAGTATGGGAGTTAAATTCATCAGATTTTTCTTCCCTCCAGTAAGCAAAAAAGCAGCAACTGAGAGCAACTCAATGAAAAGAAACTGAACTATTCTGATACATTTTATTTACTGTCTCTGTCTTGTCAGAATAATTTGTAAGTTATTATCTGGCTCTTACAACTGGAAACAGAATCTCTTGGCAAATTCTGTCTTAAAAAAATATCAGAAGTTATAACATTTTCCATCATTCCTTCTAGGCAATCCTAGTGATCTGTCATATATAACTACCCTAGAAAAGTAAGAGTTGATTATTAATCAACATCAGTAGAGAGATGGAAGCCCAAATAGCAAAACAGTCACTATCTGACCTAATGGGTTTGGGCCTTTTTTCTTTAAATTAAAAATATACTGTCAGAATGTTTAACTGACTTATCTTCCTTTAAAATGTGCAAAAATACATTATTCTGAAAGTTTTAACATCTTTTTTTTTTTCCCACAGCAAGTTTTAGTAATGTGGTGGGACCAACACACTGGCTGTGTGAAACTTTGAACTATGCTGGTACAGACTAAGGACACAGCTTAATCTAAACTAAATTTACTTTGATGATGAGAAGGTTATCCTTCCCTTACTCTGACTGTCTTCCTTGTGAGTATATAAGGATCCAAGCACTGAGAAAGCTCTGGGGCCAACACAAGCTCATTGCGTGTAGTGTGAGGTCTCTGCCAGTGTAGCTCCTTGATTTGGCAATGGTCTTGCAAACACTCATACCACTAAAAGCAAAGTGGTGGAAACTGTGGCGCAGACTGGGGAGGGCAGACACAACTTCTAGAGGAGCACTAGGTCTAGGAGGACATCATTGTCTCACGAAATATGTTAGAGGAAAACATTTACAATTCAGTTTAATACTTACACAAAGCAAACTTTGATTTAAGCATCCAGGGTACACATAGTTAGCATGATTTGGGCCATCCTGTACCCCATCTATTTTTCTGGATAGGGATAACTGTATGTAAACCTCTGACTCAGCTGTGACCATTGCTGCCCTAGACCTGAGATTTCATAAAGGCTCTTGGCAAAAGTCAAAGGCAAGGCAGTCCCCTTATAGGCTCAATGACTGGGTCAAGTGAACCTGTATGGAAAGTATAGAAGGAAAGACCCTTTCCGACCTGGTATTGCAGAAAGATGTCTAGGATTTTTAGGACTGGTTTGAATCCATAGATTAAATCCATAGTACAGGTCACAATCCTAACAGCAGCCACCTTTCAAAGCATCTGCTCCTCGAAAGCTATGTGGAATTTTGCTAATTCCTGTGATTTTATCCATATGCTAGTATTGCGCATAATGCTCCAGCACCCATCCTACATTATTCTTAAATGAACTGAAAATGTTCCATATACTCTAAAAAATGGAAAAAATTCCTAAATAAGTATAGATACTACATGAGACCATCAAAATATAGATAAGACAATGTGTATTTCAAGATTCCCTGTTATGTCAAAGATGACACAAGAAGAACAAGTTCTTCAAAGGGAATTCTACAGGATGAAATTATCACAAAGGATCTTTTCAAGGGGAAAAAATATGTTTCTCAGTGTATAACTGTATGATAACTATTCTAGAACTAACAAACAATCATATTTCTTAAGGAATAGTTTATAGAAGTAATTTTTCCTCTGAATATGGAGTAAAAAATCAATTCTTTATTAATCAATTCAATTTTTTCTGACCTTCTGCAGCAAAGTAATATCACTGTTATCTTCTTTGCCTTTTATCTTGTTTACTACCCCTTTTTAAAACAAGTACTAAGTGAGTAAATACTGCTATTTTACAGCATTTAATGTTCAAAGTTAGCATAGGTGGAAACAAGTTTAAAAGATTCAAGATAGTACAGTATTATTTTCACAGCATCTAAGAGTTTGTATTCATCACAGAAATTTGCATATGGAAGTATCTAACAAATTTAGTTGTCTTAGTGCAAACTCCAGTTTATAATAGTTTAGCAAACATATATTATACCAGCACCATTCTGAGTAAAATAAGGTGACTTAATTTAATGTGACAGACATCACAACAACATTGCAGGCTAGATCTTCCTCAACTGAAACTGCTGTAACTCTCTTGCAGCTTCATTATAGCAATAAAAATAGTCGTCATATGTAGAGAGAGCTTTTTTATTTTTCAGAACACATACCAAGTCAGGCTGGGGCAGATATTGAGTGAGATTCACTTTACCTAAATTTAGTGTATAAAACTAGTCAATAGAGAGAAAGAGATGTTTTTTGACCAAACCTGTCCTAAATGTCTACTTTAGGATTAAATTAATTACTTTTTAGATCTGCTTGTTTTTTTCACAGTAAAGGATCAAAGAAGTCTGAGGTGACAGCTTCAACAATGGATGACTACCTCTCAGAAATCTAGCTCAGCCACATGAATTCCAGCCATTACTTCTATACAGCCACATCTGATCTATAGAGACATTTTAAATAACACATATTTTTATACTTCCCAATTAACAGTTTTTGGCATAATTCCCTGATCTAAGCAATATGTATGACAAAGACGGTGGTGGTAAAGACAGTTTGATGCTTTTGTTACATATCTCACTAATTCCAGGTGGCAAGGTGACAAGTTCTCAGTACTGATAGGAGAAGTCTGAGACTGGTAAGCTCACCCAGGTCACCCAGCTCAAGGTGAGCTGGGCTCACCCCATATCTGGAGGTCACCAAAGTGCTCTACCTTAAATGTGCATCCTTTCCTCAATGTCAAGGGCAAAATTTTCTTAAGGAGTACTGTGATGTTTACTTCCTACCAGCAGGAACAAGAGCTGGTTGACTGACTCCTAAAGGCAAATATGGCATTCCTAATGCATTACAGTAAACATTTAAGGAGTTTAATAAAGAAGTATTGCATGAAGCATATTTGGACTGCTGACCAAACACCAACAGCTGCTGGAGAAGATGCAGCACTGCAACATCACACCCTGTCTCTTTCCATAACACACCCAGGATTTCACCACATAGCTCAGCTCCAGCGCTGCCTGCACTTATTTGTGGGCAGACACTAGAAGCAGGCTCCAGAAGTCTGAGCACACCACAGTAGCGTGATATATAACAATTTCTGAAACTGCAACTGTTAAAATTGGGAATTTTGCATTCCAAGTAGCTTAGAGGCATCCTGGAGTTCTGTCTTTTTCCATTCTTCCTGCACTAATTTCTTTGCCTCATAAGTATTTTGTCCAGAGAAAGATCTACAGACCTCCCTATGCTACTTATGCTTTAGAGCTCAACCCCTTCACTTTTAACCTCCAGGTTTTTATCTCAAAGAGACCAGCTAGCAAACTCCTCTACTGCACTCTTAACTCACACATATCTGCAGCTTTTATCTGTTTGCTACAGTGAAATCAGGTAGCATTTTTTCTACTGTCTTCCTTGCTTGAGTCATCTTAAAATCTCTAGTCAATAGTGAGCTCATCTTCATCCTTTTGCCATCTCAAAGGAAATGCTCACAGCTTTTCCATTATCAGTGTTCACCAAAGCCCAGATGTCTTGATCTGTGCCTTCCCTTTCCATATTTATTAGCATCAGGTACCTCCGCATTTCTCCTAATCAGATCTAGAAGGCAAAAAACTACCCGTTCAACACTTCCTTTTTAAGAGGGCAAATATAGAGTGCTGAGAAATCTATCCGTAAACCCACAGAGTTATCCTGAGGCAAAGTGTATGACTAACCTACAAGCATTTGTAGACATGTTGCCATAAAACTGCCATTTCTGCCCCCTTTCACTGCCCCCTCCCATTTTTTCTTATGGCCACACTTCACAGCCAGTTGAGCTCCCCAGCTGCAGAGCTTATCCTCAGCATACTCAGGATCATAATCACCAGATCATCTCTTTATTTTACAAAAGTGAGGAAGAAACTATTTCTTTTGAGTAATCCCTCCGGAATCCACAGTGAAAATTTCAGGGGAAGATACTATGAATCAACCTTCTGGGCTGATTTACTGATCTGTCAGATTCTGCTGAAACAAATGAAGGTTAAAGCCTTCCAATAAAGTATCAGTATTTATTTTTATAGAGAAAAAAGTCAAACTCATGTATAGAAACAAGGCTATCTCAAGTGTGTTTTATGTTTGAAATAGTGTCTCAATTCATATATTTTTCAGTAGGTGCACACAGTATTTTCTAAAAGGGTATATAAAAATATATAAGCTCCAGATGTGCATGAAACCCCTTGAGTTTCTATTTAATGTTTTCAAGAAAATACAGTCTAACTTTTTATTACAGTATGCTAGAACAGAAAAAGATTAAGCTGAGTTTAAAATGCATAAACAGGAGAAAATGCAAGTTTTTGACTGAGATGCCTGGAAAAATGTCTATTTTAACACCCTGCTTGTATCAGTTGGTGTATAAAAGATACTACCTATTCTGACAGATTAGTTCTTCCTATATTTTTAATCATCACTTCTACAACAGCATCTCTACATCTAATATATTATACGTAATTTTCCATATTAGTATTGCTCATTGTTTTGGAAAATTATTTTTGCTATATTGTATTTTAATTTGTGATCAAACCAGAAAATGTAATGAGTCAATATGGAATTTCAAAGCTTTGATACAGAAAAGTAAAAGTCACATTTCCTACAGTAGTTTATATGAAAAATACTAACATATTTGGGAAATCCTTTTACAGGTTTTCTTGATGCAAAAGTCCATGTGACCATTGGTTATAGGCAAGTATTTATGCACTGAATGTACTATAACTGATTATTTTTTGTTTTAACTAAGGTACTTCTTCCAATTTTAAAGGATTTCCTTAATTATATGTTATGTTACACTTATCGACCCTCAAAAAAAAATTCAAGCGAAAACAGTGAGTAATTTCACTTTAAATACCTTCTGGAGACTGCCAAATTCAATGTTTAAAAGTACTGCAAACAGATTGACAATATTTCTTGCAATATAATGCCATCTAGAGGAAAAAATGTACGTTGCTACAAAATAAATACAAGGGTTTAGGTGCTATTTATAATTCCAACATTTTAGTGTGGAAAACACACACTGTGCTTTCTAGGCAAACTGATGTGCCATATTCACAAAATCAGCTGGATATAAACGCATAAGCACAAAACACACAATAAGACATAAGTATGCAGTTGTTGAATACTGTATGTGATCCAATCACACACACACACACACACATATATATATATCTGTATATAAGCCAAACAAATATTATTGGCAATTTCAGTCTGTTGCAACAAATAAAACAGTTTCTAAATAATTCACTTTGTGCATCCCAAACCTGTAACTGAATTGCTAATTAAGATTAAGTAGCACTCTTTTCAGATAGTGGCACCAAAAATATTAAATTTACTGATTAGATGAACAGAAATAATTGAGATGCACTGCGGGGTAGCTCTGTAGCTACACAGTTGATTGTACCTAGAAATAAATGGGATATATAAGTCTAATACAAATAACTGAGGGTATTGGGTCTGAGTTCTCTCATGTAATATATAATAAAAATACACGGTATATGTCACTGAAGCAGTTTAGACATTGAATTGATTAGGACTGTCAGGGTCTCAAAACTAAATTAGGCACTAAGTACTTTGCTGAATCAAGACCTCTATTTTCAACTGTCATTCTTATCTTAAATATGACTATTCTATGGATATTTTATATATGAACTAATGATAAAAAAATATTTTGCTGCATGTACGATTTTTTTGTATTAAAGTTTTTTAGCTATGTTTCAAATATTAAAATGGTAAAAAAGAAATACTCTCAAATATAAAAGTGAGGGAAATGGAAAATGGTGTATAAAACCCTCTAACCCAGTATGAGGCCAATTAGTGCAACTAAACTCACATATAGGAAACTCCATTGCAGGTACTCCTTATCTCAGACTCCTCAAGTGCCATTACATGCAGACTGATCTGTACACGCCAAGCAGTGACCTTAGTTTTTCCAAAATGTGGCAAAAAATATGGGTATTAGTTATCTCAAAGAAGCAAGAATGTGAACTCCTTGTATACAAGAAAAAAAAAATGCAGACACTGGCATTTGAGGTTCCACAAGGGGAAGTGCAAAGTCCTACACCTGAGAAGGAACAACCCTAGGCACCAAGGACAGGCTGGGGGCCACCCAGATGGAAAAAGACCTGGGTGTGTCCTGGACACC
This sequence comes from Eulacestoma nigropectus, assembly GCA_013397775.1. NCBI lineage: Eukaryota > Metazoa > Chordata > Aves > Passeriformes > Eulacestoma > Eulacestoma nigropectus. Next base: position 580,850 of record VZTE01002322.1, read on the forward strand.
AAATTGAGGCAGAGCTGCGCCACTGGGGCAAAGAGGGTTATCGGTGTGCAGGGATGCGTTAAGGGTGGGGTTACCAGCAGGTCAAGGGAGGTGGTTCTGCCCCTCCACTCAGCACTGGTGAGGACACACCTGGAGTACCGCATCCAATTCTGGACTCCTCAGTACAAGAGTCACACAGACATGCTGGAGTGAGTCCAACAAACGGCCACAAAGCTGATGATGGACTGGAGAATTTTTCTTGTTAGGAAAGACCGAGAGAGCTGGGACTGTTTGGTGTGGAGAAGTCTCAGGGGGTAACTCATCAGTGTGTACAAACACCTGAAGGAAGAGTGCAAAGAAAACAAGGCCAGGCTCTTTTCAGTCATTCCCAGTGACAGGAACAGAGGTGAAGTGCACAAACTGAAACACAGGAGTTTCCTTCTGAACATCAGGAAACACTTTTTCACTGTGAGGATGACCAAGGACTGGCACAGATTGTCCAGAGAAGCTGTGGAGTCTCCATCCTTAGAGATATTTTAAGAAGCCCATCTGGACACGCCTGATAAACCTGCCATAGGTGACACTGTTTGAATAAGCAGGTTGGACCAGCTGGTATCCAGAGTTTCTGTCCAACTTCAATCATTCTGTGATTCTGTGATATGAATACATACTGCTGGTATTCAGACACTTCAAGATGGGAAAAATACATATATTGACAATATATACAGATAGTGGGGGGAACCCCATCCTCCACTCCTATTTTGTTATTGTCTTTGTATGTCCCTCAGAGAAGATGGAAGTGGAGAATTCACTAATTTTCACTTCTGGTTTCTTTCTGAGACATACCCTATACTTATATGCTCTATATTTACTGATTTTTTTCTTTCACTGAAGCAAAGCAATACAAGCATATAACTTTATATTTTGTCAGAAAATAAAGAAAATCATGCATTCACAGCAAGGAGTTTCACTGGAGGTCATTTTTCTCCTGAAAAACACAAAGTGATAAGAACTGATGTCTTCCTATAGATTGCTTCCTTGCATTTGAAACTGACTTGAAAATTAAAAGCCAGGCCACAAAGAACTGTGGGTCTGGCTATTTTAGCAGGAGACTAAGTGAACTTAGACATTTTCAAAATAAAAAAAAGAAAAACTTCCCTTTGTTGGCATGAGTGCTGCATTTGGAACTTGAATAACCTCTGGAAATCAAATTATTCCAGTTGTGTTTTGTTTGCTTTTCTTAAAGCTGTTATTTTTGTAAGATAATCAGTAGCAACTTAGGTAATAATATGACAATAGTACCTGTAACAGAGATTTCATTAAGTTTGTCAATGTTTGTTTGTATTATACATTAATGTTAGCAAAATAAAAAAAATACTCTAATTTTATTCTGTTTTCACTTTTAATTGAGAGTCAAGTAAATCAAATCTCATGTCTAGTTATCTAAAAATATATCAAATATGACATTTAGTGGGAGTTTTCACTGAACAAAAATTGAAGCTAATAGTATGGCTAGTAAATAATAGACTGCAAGAACATGTCATAAAGAAAATGACAAATGAAACTGGAAAACTAGTTTTTTAGACAGTATGCAGAGACTTACTGGTTGGTGATTAATATGCATTTTAATACAAACCAGCAGTCTATGAGACTAACAAAAGGTGCAATTTCTCTGAAATCAATTATTCTAATTGTCAAATTTTGTATATATTTAGATTTATTAGACACAGCTTCTGTTACAATTCTATGGACACAAGTGACCACAGCACCTGCCTAAATTAGAAGACAAGAAAGTGAACTTTCATAAATGCTTGATAACGGTTTGTTATCTTGCCTACATATGCTTTGGCGTTTCTGGGAGCCAGCTTAAACATGCCCTGACAGCAGGTTTGAAAATACTGGAATTGACAGATTTTTTTTTTTCCCCAGAATGTTGTCACCCTGTTTAGAAATTAGGGTGATGTACAGTCAGTTCCTACTACATCTACCATTGATACACTGAGATTTGTTAAAAACAACACAAAATTTGTTTTGATTGCTGTAATTTGTACGCTTGAAGAGAAACATGAAAAAAATAAAATATTTACACTTCAATACTGAGTGAATCTAATATCAAAAATTGGTTAGTCTTGGTAATATCCATTACGTGAATACTACTGTTTTGTCATAAAAAACAAACCACAGCTATTAAAAGCATCACTTTGCCGAGTTTAAATAATCATTGCTTGCAAAGCATGTTCTGACAGTCAAACCCAAGGCTTTCAGAAGTTACCTTTGGCTGTAGTAATGTGGCTGTTCAGTCCTGAAACTGAGATGCTGTAACAGGATCTAACTAAAATAGATAAAGAATTAATTCTGAAAATCAGGGTCCTGTCTACAGGCAAGCAATCACATATTTGGAAGAGATGAGGATAAGCACAAGGCTTGATAAACTAGTATGTAGACAACATGTAAATTCCTGAAAACAAAGATGTATATAGGTGTATATAGCCTGTGACAGAAGCACATTGAGAACAAGTGCAAGTTCAAACCTCGTCTCTGAACCTGCATCACTTTATGTCTACAAAGGCACTTCTTACTTCCTCATCAGTTATTTTAGTGATTTGGAAAACCTAAGAGAGCTGGCATGCTTTATATATGTATTTTTAAAAAGCAAACTTGTTATATTCCATATATTTCTTCTTTTTTCCTACCAAATCTAGAATACTATGGAGGTAATGTGTTTTGGTGTGGTTTAAGTTAATGCAGACTATCATAGTAATTAGTCATTTGATAATGAATAACTAGCTATCATAGAGGGTGCCAGTGGACAGCCAAGAACATCAAATATTTTTTAAGAAAAACTTTCTTTCCAAGAGTCCCAAATAACTCATGAGGTCTTATTCCCTCATAAGCTTATATTTCACTATAAGCAATTTTCCCGTTGTGGCTGTCCCTGCACAATTTTCTTTAAAGTGCTTCATGGCAACCTATATTTTGTTCCTTGGCTTCTTTTCTGTATCTTTTCTATACTGCGTGTGCCACCTCCCCTTTGGACTGACACTCTTTCTCTGCTACTATATTTGCTGTAAAATTCCACCTGCACTGCATCCCTCACCACGCATCAGCAATTAGGGACTGTCTGCTTCAAACTTACTGGAATCAATTGACCATAGTAGTCATTTTTCCTAGTAGAAAACCAATTTCCTTCTCCTTTGAATTTGGAAAAAAAAAAATACATCAGTTTAATCTGAAACCTTGTTTTAGTTCAATTGAAGACACTGCAGAAGTATCTGCTCTGGTAAAGGCATGCAGGAGAGATCCTGCCATTTCCTCTGATACTGCAATCATGTTTAAAACAAACCCAAATCCCAAAGCCATGTTACTCACAGGAGGTAACACTGAAGCCCATTTTCCAGCTACATTTTAGCACATTTTGCCACCTATTGTCATTACAAGCATGAGTATTGATCGCTTCAGAAAAAAAATCGTCTGAATTTCATATCCAGCATGGAAGGGTGAAAGAGCAGTATCTTCTAGAGAGATAAATATATTTAAAATTACTGCTTAGTTTTATTGGTATTTTAATTAATATTACATTATTTTCATTGCAGTATTTAAATTAACAAGGAAAAGCTGGTTTCAATACTAGAACTGAGCTCATTTTTATTGTTACTTCCAAGTCAATTGACATTTCTGTGCACCATGAGAACTGCACAGGTGACTGAGATCATCCTGAGTGAAAGAGAACATAGGACTAAATTATCTCTCTTTAATTGTCACATATAAAAAATACCAGATTAAAGGCGACCATATCAGAAATATCAGTTAATATTTTCAATTAAGTTTGAACACTTCATGGAAGCTCTTTACTCCTTACAGAAAATCTAAATCGACACTTGTTACAGTAAAATCTAATCATGTCTTCTTTGGCCATAGCTACAGTATCTGAGTATCTGGCTGTATTTCCAAGGAAAAATCAGTAAATAGTACGGTAAATTAAATAACTAATATTTCTTTTAGTGTTAAGGTAGCCTAAACCACTGAAAAATACTATCTTGTAAATTTTACAGAAACAAAAGCCATCACAGATTGTTATCCAGTGCCCCGATTCCCTTTGCTGGGCAAGTGTTGGCGACCACATTCCAGTAGCTTCTGTCCTTACTCCTTTTTGGTCAAGTCTGAAGTCAGGATGTACCAGAATGAGCTCCTCGTTTGCACATCAGGGGTGTGGAGAGACACAGTCCATTATTGTGGTTCTGTGTGTCTGTGGAATTTATACAAATTTATGGAAGGAAACAAAGAAGTGCTCTGGCATCTGGGGTTTAGTTTTTTTCAGGTAGATTCCAGCTTGTCAAAATTCTGAAGTTTTAGGAGTATTAATATTTCACACATTTGTACATACTGCATAGCATACACAGCTTAAAAAGAACATGCAATCTAAAGAACTTGGAATGTACCCATAACAGAGTGGAAGATACAGATCTTTCGTGTTCTATACATCTCCTACATATTCTTCAAAGAACACTAATTTTTTTTTGCCTAAGAGAAATGAGCAAAATAAAAGTCAGCTTTAAACTTACTAAGTGCTAGACTTTGGAGGCATCCTATAAGACTGCTGTTGCAGCAGTTACACTTCTGAATAGAACTGGAAAGTCTCAGAGAAATTATAAAGGTCCAAATTTGTAACAGAGTAATTCCTGTTTGGAAAATAATCTACCTTTCTAACATTTTTTTTCACTCTTAAGATCAGTAACACAAACTTTTACAAATTTTAAGTTTAATCAAAATCTAGGAGAAGAAAAGCAGAAGGAGAGCTGTTTCCGAAGTGAAACACTAGTGCCCATGGTTCCTGGGCATGCTTCCTTCCTGAGTCAAAAGTCCTTTCACTCAGGACCTCAAACCACTCCAGGTCTGCCTGAATAATTAAGAATCTACTTCCAAAATTACCAAAGAGATTATGACACCAAGTTCTCAGTGTTCTATGCCTGGTGTGTGTCTCCCTGTGTGTGTAGGATGTTTCAAATGGCAGGATACCTGTTATGCAACTACTTATCAAAGCATTACCACTTACTTTTATCTTGAGCATGTTCAGATCAAGAGGCAGAACCCACCCCCTTCTTTCTTCTGGTTTCCTGTTATTGTTGCTGCAGCTGTATATTTCTTCTTCCATTTCACTTCATGCCTTCAATAAAGAGCTAAGTTGTGACTCGCCTTAAAATTGTGTCAAAATTGTGAACGTTGGTTTTGAATTACTTTGCTATCTGAAGATTATTGTCAAAGTGACTGTTTCTTCATAGGAAAGGAGGTAAGAATGTATCTGTTCTACCTACATCATGCTCAGATTCTTGAAGTTCCAGGAATCTCTTTTGGGTTTGACAAATTGAATTTAGAGTGATTGATGAAAAAATAAGCTGATGATAAAATATTTGATCCTTCTCGAAGTGTATAAAACATCTTTCCTCAAAGTTTTTAACTAGAAGAGATTAAAGTTTCCTTCTCCTGAGGATTTTTTTTCACTTTACTATAGAATCATAGTGGCGAGGTTGCTAATAACCATAGGAGATTGCTCTCATTTCCACTGTATTTACTGACAATTTTTCTGGAAGATAAAAATGTTAGTTTTAAGGCAAACAAAATATGCATTTGTAATTTTTTGCTTGCTACACAGTTTTTCAAGCAAGATGGTTACATTTCCTTCTAGACTGTTCTAATATAATCTCAATAATTCCACATTCTTCAGTTTATAATACAGATGTCTAAAACAGTCAACAACTGAAAAATCAGTATTTTTTTCTCAGCATAATTGGAAATACATCTCTCATTTTTCACCGCTAAAGCATCCATCTGCAAGCACACACCCATGCACAAATATACACATATACTATACAAATGAGAACATATTTAACATGTACATTTAATCACTGCAGGAAAAGATTTCTGTGTTATACCTTTCCTTGCTTTTTTTGGGGGTGAGAGGGAAGGAGGAGTATTGGTTGGTTGGTTGGTTGGATTTGGTTGGGTTCTTTGGGTTTGGTCTTGGTTGCTTGGGTTTTGTTTTTTTTCTTTAGTATCTTCTTTAAATATCAGCATACATGGAGCTTTTTTTATTGGTCTCAAATTAAGTAGAAGTAATTTGCTGTGGAATGCTGTGGAATAAAATACTCAAGCTTCATGACTGGTTGAAAATAACTTCAAAAGGAGACGAGTAGTACTTTTTAGGGAAAAAGCATTACTACGTATTTCCTCAGTGATCAGGAATGTGGGATTTAGAAATGCAGTAACATTTGGAGTCTAAAGCAAAAAACATACCGCCTCCTGTTTGCTTACAGCTGAGCACTCAAAATCACTTTTTTTATCATTCTTTCAACAGCTATGATTTTGCTCCCCTTCCAGATTATTCATCCAAGGGGAAAAATACAACCCTTTTTAAACTTGGTCTCCTACTTCAAATGCTACCTTCCCCTAAAGCAGACAAACCCATTGCAATCACAATCCCTCTTCTCATTTTATATTAGCCTGGGTCCACATTAACGAGCACAGTGTAAGAAGGAATCATTTTTCGTTTTAAGATTTATTATAATATTCTGAAATTCATACTCCATGCATGTGAACCTCAAGTGCAATTCATGAGATGAAGCTGTTCTGTATAGTACCTGTGCAGTGGATACTTTGTTAGGTGCATAACAGGTGGTTCCTATAGCTGATATGGGAAAAGCTGACTGAGTTAAGAATATTGAGCCATGAGAGGATCTGAACAGGTTGTTCTCTGGCAGGCAGCTGCCTCTGGATCCTGTTCAAACTGCCCAGACTAGGCTCTGAATTTTCACTTTTGCAGGACAAGAAGGGCAGTCAGCTAAACCTAGCAACCTGATTCTTAGCACATGAATTAGAAGCCTGTATTCTGAATATAATCGGTCGTAAAAAACTAACACAACTGGTTTTTGAAGAGGCTTTGGTTGAAATTTATCACCCACTATAATAAACTACATGCGGTTTGCTAACATCAGAAGCTGGGATGACTGAGACATCTTTCTCCTTTCCTCACAAGCCATTTTTCCTAAATGTTTTTCTTCTACCTGCTGTTACATGAATCACTCATCAGAGTTAAAAACATTAATTCTAACTCTTTACTAGTCTATCAGTGAAGAAAACTCTACAGCTTCCTCCTAGGGCATCTCTGAGATCCTACAGAGAGTAATTCAGTATCTTCATTAGGAGACAGTCTCTCTCTGCTTACTGTAAGCCTCAAAGTCTCTGCAGAAGGATGGAGTCACCTCACAGTGAGTTTCCCAGAGAAGGTCAGCAGGGTGATGCTGGGAGAGAAGCGTGACCAAAGTAGGTCCTGACCCCCAGGCTTCACAGCACTTCTCTTCGTTCAGAAGGCAAAATCCTCTTCCCAGGGTGCAGTCTGGGAAAAGTAGGAGCATTGGTGGAGGAGATGCTCATGGTTAGAGGACTCACCTGGGAAATGAGGGGCTTGAGATGCTGGCCAGTACCCTTCAGAGGGGATTTCACCCAGTAACTTTGTTTTCCTGGAAGGTGCCTTAAGAGCAAGTATGGCAAGGCTGCTGGGTCCCCCACAAGAAACAGTACCATGAACTCAAAAGAGAAAGCCGGAGAAGAGGTAGCTTTGTTCTCCAGTCTCTGTGGGAAAACGGAAGCCCTGGGGTCTGCTAACAATAACTGAAAGGAGCAAGCAGGTTGTGACTGGTAACAAAAACAGGGTAAGTGGCAGCGATGGTAGGTGGCATGAGAAATGCAAGCCAGGGAGATCAGGGACGATAGAGCAGATTGTGATGGTGATTACAGAGCTCCAGGGGTTGGAGTAGAGAGTGAGTTTTGACATCCCTGAGTTCTCAGGTGGTGATGGAATATAGTTTCCCACACCAAAAGGGTGATAAGAGAAGCTGTGCCCCCACAGACAGTCAAAGCTTTTCCTTCCCCATCCCGAAGCTTGAGAAAGATCTATAAGCTCTTTCACACCACATCACCAGCTTGTATGGGGATTAAACAAATCATGAAGAGCCTTTACTCCAGTTGTTCTCAAGGGTTTATCAAAAAAAGGGGAACCATAACCCTAATCAGTAAGCATATACAAACTAGATTCTGACCAAAGTTATAAATCTTGTTTACTCTCTTGAAAACTACATTTTCCCCTAAATTGCATACATAGATTTCTGGATTAAAAAGAGATTTAAATAACTGTATGTAGTAGGGCAATTCTGTGACTTCCCTATTACAGAGGAATAAGGTATCATAAAACACCTCCTACTCGCCGGCTGGAAGAAGAAGAATACGTGAGGCAATTTTCCCCCTTCCCATGCATGTGGGCAGAGGGTGGGCTGGCAAGTGGAAAAAATAGGAGAAAGACTGATTGATACACTACTGAAAAGGCAAAATAGACTAAAAAGGACTGAAAAAACCACTATTAGCCCAGAAGTAAAGACAGACCAGTCTGCCTAGTGAGTAATAGGAAGAACAGAAGTGATCCCTTGGATACTTCTTATCAGACAGTTATTAGAAGCTTTACTTAAAACTTGAGTTTCTTAAATAAAATAAAAAACCTTCCATTTATTTAAGAATTATAAATGAGTTAAAAATTACTTGTTTATCCAGCCACTCCAAAAATAAAAATTTATAATAACTGAAGCAATGTACCACAAGGACAAAATTACTCCAACACACTTCCTTAAAAATCATTTTAGTTTCCAAAATTAGTGTTCATTTGAGCAGAGTACTATACTGTAACACCGACGTGAGGCAGGATTTGTGCTGACTGATTGATGCCATCTGTTCGCGATTCGGATGTCACTTTCTCTAGCTTTCAAATAGGGAAAACAAAAACAAAACTGGCTCTTCCCAATCTCAATTAAGGTATTTAGTGAATTTAGTTGAATTTTCAACATTTACCGCACCATTTCTTTAAAAAAAAAAAAAAAAGCACTGGTACCATAACGTTCAGTCACAGTTTAGCAAAAAGGACTCTGCGAGTTATCCGTGCTTTAAAGAGAAGGAAGCATTGTAATTAGCAAGTGTTTTGCTAACAGCTAGAAATGTACATCCACTCTGTAGGCTTGTTGGAACATAAACTGCTTTTTTCTCCCGACATCTGGTATCCATTAAAAAAAAAAAAAAAGGCCCTAGCAACCAAACTTTACATATAGCATCTTAAAGAGGCAGCACACAATGGATCACTCCCTTCCTTCAGCAACGGGGAACCCTTTTCCTGAAACAAACGGAATGAGCAAAGCTGGGGGTATAGGGAGTGCCAGCCAATTCAGATATAAACCCGCTATGGGTTACCAATCTGCTGTCAGCAGTGTGAGTCTGGGATTATGGACACTCACAATTTGCAGACAAAACTCCCTCCCGGCTTAATTCCTTTGATTTCATCTGATTCCCCCGACTTCCTTGAAGCCCGTTCTCCTCCGGAAAGCCCTGCACCCTCGCAGCGGGATCGGGAGCCGCTCCTCACCGCACCCGGGCCGGGCAGGGGAGGGCAGGGCAGGTCGGTCCCGCCGGGTGCCCCTCACCGCCCCGGGGAGGAGCCGGCCGGGCGTCCCGGCCCTCTCCGGCTCCCGGGGCTCCGGCTCCCGTCAGGGCCGAGGGGCGGGGGCGTCCCGGGAGGAGGCGAGCCGAGGGGAGCTGCGGGGAGCGGGAAGCGGGCGGCGATTCCCGGCCCCCGTTCCTCGGCAAGTGGCAGCCAGGGGAGGCCGACAGCGAGCCCCGCGCCTGCCTGGCCGGGAAGCGCCCGCGCTGCCGGTGCTGTGCCCGCTGCCCGCCCGGCCCGACACCGCGCTGCTGTGCCGGGAACAAAGAACCCCTTACCGGCACTCAGAGGTGTCCCGGCCGCTACTGTGGCTGCAGAAACGTCTTGTCCCGGGTTGGGGCACGGCCGGAAAGCTCCCAGGAGTGGCGGGGCTGGCACACACCTCTGGGGGGAAGGACCAAGGTCTGCACCCGCTATGGCATCAAACTGCTCCCGGGCAATGGGCCCGGGGCTGGCCCCAAGGACGCACCAGGCAGGGGCCGTGGCGCGGGCGCAGAGCATCCTGTCACTGGCCGATCGCGTACGAGAAGGGTGGCCAAGAGACTGAGGAAAATTGCAGTGCCCCTCTACTGCACTCTAGGAGCTGGCAGATGACAGACAGTGCTGGGCCCCCCCAGTTACGGGAGAAACTGGTCCGGTAATGGGTGTCTATAAACAGGTCGGTGCCTAAAACACACCCTACAAAAAAGACGTGGGGGGAGAGGGAGGGTTGCTGGGCTTTGGTGATCCTGGGAAGAGGAGGCTAATGAGGGGCCTGATGATTGCTTCTAACTACCTGAAGGGCCACTATGAAGGTGACAGTAGTGCCAGATGATGTAGCAAAAGTGCTACATGTGCAGTCTTGGGTGGTTCAGTCAGGAGGGTTGTTCAAGACTGTGAATGCCTACAGCGTGAAATACATGAGAGGGTAATTAACACTTTCCAGAGAGTTTAGCCCTGGAGGTGATAGCGCATTTCACTGTGAGAGCTGAATTGTGTCTATGTATGTAGCTAACTTTTCTTGTCCAATCAGCACTACTATCAATAGTTCTGTAATCAGGGATTCCTCTATTCAGCCAGTCACATCACAGCTGACCTTGGAGTGGGGTAACAGTCCTCCTTCATGTAGGAGATTGGACTCTTATGACCTCCAGAAACCTTCCAACCTTTATTTAGTGACTCCATGATTTGTATGCTTGTCAAGTTTGACATCTCTGTCTCTACGCAAATTAAGAATATACAGAAAAGGAAAAAAAAATGTAATGTAACTTACCAATAAAGCTTTGAATTTAAGTTGTACAAAGGTTACAGTACCACACATAGTTTGTTATTTTTGCACAGTATTTCTGTATGTCCCAGCATCTGTAAGTGCTTTTACAGTTAGATGAATGAGATTAAGCATTCATTTTTTCTATGATGGAAGAAAATTCCTTTGGGACAAACCTTATGTCCTGGTTTAAACCACTTGGTTAAACTACGATACCTTAATACAAGAATTTTTGGCTTATAGACATCCCTGTCCTGCACCTACTTATGAAATAAATTAGTTGACCCATTTTTAATCTCTTGGCTCACTAGATGTGGGTAATTTTTGAAAGTACTTTGTATCTTAGTATTAAAAAGAAAATAGTTTTGCCTCAGACATCAGGTGCTGCTGTTAGAAGATAATAATTCTGTGAAGAAGGTGTTATGCTTCCTGGTTGCATGTAGATCTATGGATGGATACTAGGAGTAATCAAATGATAAATCCAAATCTAAACAACAGTGAATTTTTTACATCAGTACCGCAAAGCAGCAGCATTACCAATGAGAACTATAACTGTTAACTCCTGACTACAGAGCCTAATTTATCAAGATACTATATAAACAAAATTAATTGAATTTGTGATAATACACTTGACTATATTCAAGTGACCTCCTCCAGAAGCAGACATGAGTCTTGAACAACAAAAATTTAATCTAGCAAATTCCAGTGTAATCCCAACATATGTGGTTTTTCATGCTTTTTATTTTTTTGAAGCCAAATTGACTTTTACTTTCCTCAGAAACTTTAACTTTAGTCAAAAGTAGAAATTTCAGGCGTTACTGTCAGCACCTACAATGAGAAATACCCAACTGCACTATTTAACAAGGAAGAAAAGACTAAGCAGCTGAAATCTCCTTACATTTTTGTAAACAGTGTTTAACAGTGATAGCTAAGAAATTAGGGTGTTTTTATAATTTTACTGATTTATAAGTAATCAATGCATTTCAATACATTAAAAGACCATCTCAGGTTTCCTGCATTTTAGCCAAGAAAAAAAGAGTCTGTTTTGTAGGATCCAGAAGTGTGAGATTTGATCTGGAAAGTTCTCTCTTTATGGTTCAGCAGTCATGGACTGAACATACATTGCAATGTATTAATAAAAAAAAATCTTATCATTAAATCTACAACTCTATATCTTTTTTCTCATTCTTCAAACATCTCACTGACATAAGTGACCTAACATGGTTCACAAGATTTGTTTCTTCAACAAAATACCTGTTGAAATTTTTTTTAGAGTTAGTCTCTCTCTGCCAATTGAGATGACTGGAATTAAAAATGAACTCACCTTACACTGGATCTCACACTAAATAATATTTATTGTTGCATTCTGTATCATATCTGTGCTCTGAACCCTCAGCTGGCTTCTCTCAGGAGTGCTATGGCTCAGGCAGTTAACTTCATCCACAGAAAACAATGAATATCAAGTTTTCCTTGGGAAGTAGATACTACCTGCACAAGCTCCCTTTACAAAATGTAAGATAACGAAACAAGAAACGAGTACTAACACCCTTCTAAGAGGTGAAGAATGGCCCCAGGGAATTCCTTTTCCATGGATGTTCTCAATCCTCTTTGAAGGCAAAGTGGTAATAGAAAAAAAAGAGGTATGTCTGAATGACATTTTTCTTCACCCTAATGACCTTAATATTGTTCTACAGCCTGTAGCGAAGCACAAAAAAATGCATGAAGGTTTTCACATACTCACAGAATGGTTGAGGTTGGAAGGGACCACTGGAGGTCATTAAGTTCAACCTCCCCACTCAAGCAGAGGTCCCTAGAGAATTTTACTCAGGATTGCATTCAGACATCTTTTGAGTATCTTTGGGGAAGGAGATTCCACAACATCTCTGAGCAGCCTGTTCTAGTGCTCAGTCTACTGCACAGTAGAGAAGTTCTTCCTCACATTCAGGTGGAACTTCTGTCCATCAGTGTCTGCCTGTTGCCTCTTGTCCTATTGCTTGGCACCACCGAGCAGAGCCTGACGCCCTCCTCTTGACACCCCTCCTTCAGATACTTAAAGACACTGACGTGTCCCCTCTAAAATGTCTTTTCTGGAGGCTGAACTGGGCAGCTTGTTCTCCACCAGGACTCCCAGGACCTTCTACACAGAGCTAGCAGGTTTCCAGCAGGTTGGTCCCCAGCCTTTGCTGGTGCCCGGGGTTATTCTTCCCCAGGTGAAGGACCCTGAATTTGCCTTTTTGGAATTTTATTCAAGCCCCTTTGGTGGTGTTAAATATTTTTGAGGAGAAACCAAACCTTTCACACCAGCAACATAAATGGAGATACATGGAAATACCTGAGAGCACAGAATAGCCTCGGAGACTGAAAGATGATGGAAGGGTGTTAGTCCCATCCACACAGCCTCTTCAGTAACTGGGGGTGGTTCATCCTTTGCAGATGGTGGGATCCCATTCCACTCAAACCTTTAGATGCCTTGGTAAAAATATCATCAGTATTCTCTCTCTCTCATACTGTGTAGACAGTGCACATGCCAGCAACAAGCCTGGCACTGCAACACACAGGAACCAGATGTGAACACCAGAGTGGGTGTGTGCTGTCCTCCATCGGGATTTCACTGGCTGTTTCCAGCACCACAGAGACAGGCATACAGCAGCTCAAGCTTAACATGAAAAAGGGAGCGTAGGAAAATGTTATCAAATCTTTTACAAGATAAAGGCCAAATTTTATGTTTTCCAACCTAAAAAAAGCTGAAGGTTCTCAAATTTTTCTAGTGTTGTGATAATAAATAGTGATGATGGAATAACTAGTACTGTTTGTGCGTCGTACAGATTTGTTTTATCAAACCTCTGGTGTGGATATGCGTTTGCATGCATGCACAAGTAGACTACAAAGGTTTCTGATAACAGCTATATAGTGTTACACCTAAAAAATATGAGAGCTGCCAGTAGAGTGAACTGTCCCCAAAGCCATATCTGGCTTTGTTGCAGAAGAAACGGAGCTTGTTTTTTTGGGTTTTTTTTGTCCAGAAAAAAGACTATAAATGAGTTAATGCTTATATAGTGTGAACGATAAGGAGATGAGGGCACAGAAGTAAACTGAGGAGGTATGCCATTTAATACAGAAGCAGATGTATCTTTTGAAATTTAATTTAATTTGAGATTTACACAAGCATCCAAAATCAAATTTAAATAATATTTAATGGTTTATATGGATTGGGGGTTTTTTTTCAGCTTTTCAAAATGATAAGGAAATGTGAATGATGAAGTCTACACATAATTTTTATAATGGAATTATAATGGAGTTGGGCACTCATGGAATTAGTCTTAGACTGGTGCTTTTAATGACATTTGGACAGAGAGCACTTTCCCAGTTACACCAAATGGCAATTCTTGCTATTAACAATGTTGGAGTCTACATTTTTTTCTATGAGGGAGTGTTTTTGAGGAAAGGCCATAAACAGAGGAGTTCTATTTTAGAAATGCTTCAGTGGTTACTTAATAATTGCAACATCCAATCATGCATTAAGCTTTGAACAGCTTCATGATAATCAAAGGGTTATTCTTCATATTTCAGAATGTGCCAAAGACCTTATGTTTAAAGCTCAAGAAATTAGTTAAACAATTACCACCTTATTGGTTTACTAAAAGACAATATAAATAATAATATATAAACAATACATATATAAAAATTGAAGAAATTAGCTTTAATGCAAACATAATGTTAAATTTCTTCAGAATATAAAAAGAACATAAATAATTTTTAAATGGTAGAAATAATTATATAGACTGTATTAAGTTTTAAGGCATGAAGATGGTGTTTATGAAAATTAACCAAACAGTCTTTATTTATTATGTAGACAAAATGGTAATTGAGAAAGAAATTTTAGAAAAAGACATATTTGGGCAAATTATTTCGGCTAAATTTAACATTGCACTGGTAGCTGTGTAAATAAAACAGAGTTAATACTCCCACTTTATCCCAGCTGCATAGAGAACATGATTATACTCCATATATTCTAATGCGTTACTTTGAAAACAGCTGGAAAAAGTACCAGCTCCCATTGCTTTTTAAAATTAAAACTAGAAGACAAACTATTCTTTCTATGAATAGGTTACTTTACATATGATATTAATATCTACATTAACAAGTTTAGGTTTCATTTTAAACCTTCCTAAAGGTGTCACATTTTTTACACTTAAAACTTTCAGGTATACAAAAGCGGTGAACCTTCGTTCCATAGTGATTTTTAGGGTAAAATTCCTCTCAGCAGATTGTAGACATCAGTCATGTAGACAATTGCATCTGAACTAGTCTCATTGTAGGCTCTCCTCGGAGAGAACTTTTGGGATACAATTCATCTGGCCATCTTAAGGTTTCTTTAGTAATATGTGTTCAATTACACCAAAGAATTACCTGCTTCTTTCCACTGACTGCAAAAGAAAGGACTGGTACACATCCTACCCTTTGCCACCCAGCCGTCCTTTAGAACTTTGTCTTGTATTTAAATATAGTCAACAGAGTAGATTCTGCCTCCTTTCCTAAAAAGATAGATTTATTGGATTATATATTTTGACATGTAACTGTTTCAACGTCATTTGATTTCTCAGAGCCTGAATAGTAGTGAAAATACACTAGAATCAGTTTTATCTACAGTACCTTGGATTACTGAATATTAGCCTTTCTTTTTCTACTTGGCTTGTTTGGGTTTTTCTTTCCCTGATTTTCAGTAGTTGCTTTGAAATATTTACAGATACTATAAAGTTGTTTCTATGGGTGTCTCAAATTGAAATCTTCATCACTCCAAAAGAACAAATATGTACATGAAAACTAAAATTTATACAAAAATTGCTGAACAGGAAGGTCCATGTATGTAGCTGGAACAGTGCTATATGAACAAGCATTTGAGAGTGTCTTGTACTAAATATTGAGTTTGGGAAAGACATAGTGTAACAAGAGCATGTTCCAAAGCTGCATTTACCTGGGGCTCTTCTGCATAGTAGATGTCATCACTACCTCAAAAAATACATAAAAACCCAGTACAGCACTCACAGTCTGTAATTTTAAGATATAGCTCATCTGAATCACTGACAGATATATCAGTTTACAGAATATGACCTCATAACTTTACCTTGTCGGCAAAGCTAAAAATTATGAGCAAAACTATCTCAGACTGATAAAGTAAAAAAGGATTATATATATTTATAAGAGCTGATGTGAACAGTCTGCATCAACTTGTATGTATTAGAGAAATACAATTCCTTGTAGAAGCCTGAAAAAATGAAAAAAGAAAAAAGAAGACTGAAAATTTAAAATGTAACAAGATTTTGTTTTGTGTAAATGTGAAGTTGTATTATAGCATCTACTTCACCAAAACCTAAAAACCTCAAAACCCCAGTAAAGCACTCATTGCCGTAGTAACAGAAAAACGCAGTGGTTAATGTCATCTGACTTTCTAATGCAACTAATTTTAAATAGATTGTTTAGAACTACTTCCATGTTTTTACAGCACTAGGAAGAGAGAAATCTTCAACAAAGTAAATCTAACTTTACAAATTAAGCATTCATCCCTGATGGATGAGGAAAACTCTCAGGGGGAATTGGACTAGATGGTCATTGTGGGTCCCTTCCAATTGGACTATTCTCTCATCTCTCATTATTCCCTTTTCTGCTGTCTCCTCACAACTATTTCCATATCTGAGGTTCTAACTGCAGTGTCTTGGTCTGCTCTTCTGTTTTATTCATTTTATATCAGAATTATTTCAACAAAATCTCAAGCTCAGGCTTCCAGGGAGAGATAAGCCTTCATCTTTTGAATGATTTTCTCTGGTCCTTCAGATTTTTAGGAGACTTGCTAATCATGTTCAGCTGTCCTGTAATCAGAATGAGAAGCTGTTTCAGTCTTTGTTTTACAATATATCTATTCTGTTAATATTTTCCCTGGTGGAAAATCCTGCAATTTTGGGTGATTATAGACTGGAATCTATTATAGAGGTAGTTAAAGCAGATGTGGAGTGATGCATCAGATGTCAATTTGAAACAATTATTAATACATAATTAATATTTTCGTAGATAAATATATACCTCTTCTCCAGGATGAGCCTTTAATTTCCCAGCCTTGCAGCTCTAAAATTTTCAGTAGCACTGTCATATTCAACTGACATCTTTATCAAAATATTGCTAAGAGAAACTTCCAAAAACTATTATTTAACTTACTAGCTTTCCTATTTTTAGAAAGCAAAAGTATAGAACTGACAAAGTATGTGCAGTAACTGTTGCTATGTCTGTTTGGAAAAGTAATTTCGTTTTGGCTGACTTTGCACCCACTTACTTCACTTACGCTAAAATTTCTGTCTGTCTTAAACAAATGGTTCTTCAGAAACCAAAAACTACATGGCTCAGTTTTACTCCATTTCAGATTCCTTGAAATTTGCACAGTGGCACTAGTAAATAGTTTTGGCTGAGGAACTGACAGCCTAATATCATATTTATCTGTGAAGGATGCTTGAATTCATTAGAGAAAATATTGTGTATAGTACATTACAGACAAAACTTTGCCAACTAAAACCAAATTTTGGTTGAATTATTTGTTAGCTATTTCTTTCCAATATGTAAAAGAATGATCCCAGATATTATAGACTGAAAAATCTATTGAATCTTTATATAAATGTTGAGAAAGATAAAATCGTGTTTTGTGAGTTAGAATCTCAGCCTTCAAACAGTGGCAGCCCCTCTGAACCAGATTCTTTAGAAATCCATGATGAGCTAAACCTCTTGAATATTGGTTTCCAGACAAAACTGAAAAACTGCACTACTGAAATAATTGTGTTAAAAACATAGATCCACTTTCCAGCATGTCTGTTCCTCTGTGTGTTTCATTACTTTTTTTCCTAAAGTACAGAATTTGATGAATGCAGCCACTTGTGAATACTTAAAAATATTCTAGGTATTGTGTGACATACAATAGCTAAGGCTAGAGATATGTTGTATGCCATTATCCAAAGTGATTCATTATTCTGAATATATTAAGAATATAGCTTTCTATAATGCAATGTATTTAATATGTAGGGTTTTTCCACTTTTTTAACACCACTACTTAACAGAGGAGGTCTTTTTTTTAATATGTTTTAAGCAGGACTGTCTACAGAACTGCACTTCTGTTCTTTTTTTGGAGGTTGGTTTTGGTTTTATATTGGAAATAGTGACTCTATACTAAAGGTTGCTGTTTCCCTCTATTTTCTTCTAGCAAGTCTTTGGAGGAAGGAGATGGAGAAAAAAACAGGCTTGGAAGGAAGCCTAAAATATACAGGGGGGAGGTGAATGGTATTGATATTTTTCTTTCTTTTTAGCTCTACTTCCCAACTCCTAGTATGGACAACTTCTATTCTATGACAGATACAAATTCTGTAATAACCTAAAATAATTAAGGAACCAGAACTGTTAAAAATGCTATCCCCTCAGTCATGCCTGGACCCTGCTGTTACGTCTGTAGTACTAATAAACAGCATGAGGGCATATATGCTCAAGCACCACTAGCAAATTTTCTCCTGTACAATGTGATTTGCTAGCACACAAGCTTCTCTGCTTTCGTTCCTTCATGAGGCTCTGTCAGACAATGTTTAGAGGCTGTCTAGGAAATACCACTGGACAGAGACTGTTCTCTGCTGGGCAGTAAACAAGAGGCGATCCTGTGTGGGAATAAGAAAGTATTTTATCTTTGTGGGTTGGTTTGCTGCTGCCATCAGGATCAGTAGACCAGCCCTTATCCCTTTCATTTATTTATGTAGCTGTAGCCTCAGGGTTTGCCCTAGATCATTCGCAGCCAGATGATAACCAAATAAAAGATCATTGTTTTAATGGGAGTGCCATTGGTTTAATGGGCCTATGATCTGTTTGTTATCTGTGATTCTGCTAAAGTTTGCAGAAAAGCCTAAAGGAGGAAACGAGATTGTCCTAGCAAAGGAGGATAAACTGCTCAGTGAAAGAATTGGAAAAAAGAATTAAAAAGTTAGAAAAGGCTTAAAAAAAAGTCAAAGGGGGATTTAGAATATGCCTTTAAATAACTCCCTAAAGTCTGCTCATGGTTGATCATAAGGGCTTCCTAGTGTATATGTTAGACATAGAGACTGACGAAACAATTCAGCTACAGCCCATCCCAGACTACTGCCTTTTGGAATCAGTTCCAAGCTTTCCCAGGGACAGGAAAACTACCATTTCTCCCAAGCCTCCACAGTGCTGCAGCCTTGAGCAATTTTATTCCCATCTGGTACAAACGCATCCTCTCTTTCTTCTTTATTTTGTCTTTGTCTTCTGCTGTTATTCTCAGTCTGACATATCTACTGTTCAGAGCAATTCCATCAAGTAGACCTCATAATTCTTTCGGGTAGCTTGTTTGATTTCTACTGTATTATTTATTTGCATGTTTCTTCTACCTTAAGTGATCGTCTAGTTAACAAACTGTTTGCAAAACTCATATGATGTTTTATGAATATTCTTTAAAAAGTATTTTTATATATGCATGCATATATGTATGTGTATATACACATACACCCCACAAAAATTGCCATTCCTAAACTTCTGTTTAAATCTTCACAGCGTAAACTAAGAAGATGGTGTGCCAAGCAAGGGGTCTTAATGACTACACCACAGTTTCTTCTCTACTCATCCAAAGAGCTATAATTGCTGTCATCCAACTAGAAAGCAGCTGGATCATACACCTGGATCCACTAGATGGAAAAAGTTCCTGGGTTTCTCAATTTAGACAAGTTCTTAATAATACAAATTATATTAACAGTATACATGAAAAATGAGACATATTAGAATTGGACATGTTTTGCTTTCTCCTGCATATGTTCTGTAATTTTTTTGTTATCTTCTGCTATTGTGGTAACAGATGAAAAAAATGTCAGTATAAATATTATTTTAATACTAAATATTAAAATGTAATAACTCTAATG
Organism: Eulacestoma nigropectus; assembly: GCA_013397775.1. Classification (NCBI taxonomy): domain Eukaryota; kingdom Metazoa; phylum Chordata; class Aves; order Passeriformes; genus Eulacestoma; species Eulacestoma nigropectus. Next base: position 600,558 of record VZTE01002322.1, read on the forward strand.
TTGTTAAGGTTCTTCAATGAGCACAAGAACTAATGAAATCTGAAAAAAAGAAATCTGCTCATCTTTATTAGACACCTAAATGCCTTGAGTTTGTTGAAGCTACCTTTCTAAAGCAAGTGTTTAAGTTTCCTGTATATTCAATGGTTAGACTTTGTTTCACAAGAGGGTGATCCTGCCTTGTTCAGTTTAACAAGCAAAGTTAAGCTAATTGGATTTCCTTATGGTATCTTCAAAAAAACCTAGCCTTTTTTATTGACTATATAAGGAACTCAGGTATTGTGAGAACACTTCAGTAGCTTCCAGGATGGGATTAATCATACCCAGTTTAAACTGTTTAAAAGCAGATTGTCTAGTCTAAGCTTATGGCATACATTTCAACCATCATCAACAGCATAAGCTATGTCTTTTCTAGGACAATTCATCTCATCCTCTGGAAATGTCTGTTAGCTCCACTGACCATGGATGCCATATTGTGAAATAAAAAATCATCAGGGAATGAGTTCAAACACTGGATACTTAAAATACTTACTTCTTTACTGTCTGGAAGTGCCTCAGATTTAAAACTTATTTTCTACTAGCCAAAGCCACTGTATAAGATGTGGATGCAACTATTGACATTAAAATTGTTAAGTGAGAACCAGAATCAATTAAACTCTGAAGCTGAACTCTGTCCATCTTTATCAGATACCTTAAACCTAAGTTTTATGTGTTTATAGAAGCAGACCTTCTCAAAAAAGTACCTAAGATTCCCGGAGAGTGAACAGTGCTATTAGTCAGGGCTAGTCCTTAGCCATGTTTCATTCAGCACTACAGACATAGCCAATATGACTAGCCTGGGTAAATAACTCTCAGATGGCCAGTGTTGGTGAGGTAACTCTTATCTAAGCTGTAGGTGGGAACAAGATATCCAAGTCAGGTAAATTGGATTCTTGTACTGACAAGTTTGTAGCAGGCAGTGAATTGCTAGCCCTACCAAAGCTGCTTATTTGGTTTGATTTGTTTTTACAGCTCTTTCCCCTCTGCAGTCCCTGGCCTTTATGATGGCCTGAATTCACGCTGAACTTTTTCTTTTATGTATATTAACAGGGTCTTCTCTTCCCAAGTACCAATTTTTATAAAAACTCTGAGAGCTTACATAGCTTTGGTACTTCTAGCTCTCTGTCAGAAGTAACTGATCAAGCAGAAAGTGACTGAAATTAAGTTAGTATCATATACATACCATACCCACACAGTGAGTTTTGCCACAGGAGCCTTGTTTCCTTAGGAGATCATCTGGAGATGTTTTACTAATGATCAATAAAGGCAACGACAATGTAATATTTTGTCCCTGGTTTTGGGACAAGGATTGGTGATATTTGTTAAGAAATAAGTGCTCTTTCAGTAGGCCTTCAGCTTTTATGAGAATGCATGCACAGTTGGCCTGATAATAATTTATCATTGCGTGTCATGGTAACTTACTTATACCAATGTTTTTATAAACCAGGCTTATTAGGAAATAATTTAATGAGAAAAAATATTGGAATAATAAAACATGTTAAGCATAAAGAAAAGGCATCAGACATAATGTAATAAATTTTTCCAAAAATTATCATCATCCACCTCCATCCTTAGAGTCACAGCACTGGTCATTCTGAAGGTTTTCTACATACATTCTCTTAGGCTGACTGTTTGCAAACTATTACAAGTGAGAGCCCAACAGGGTGATAATAGACTTTAACAGCAGTATATTTCTCCCAAGAGTTAGAACAATATGAAAGCTTCATAAGTATAGTTGTTTCATGTGTCACAAAACACACAAAAAGCTCTGAAATGCACTTTTCTCCTAGCTTATCATGCTGTGAAGTTACTGACTCTTTGAGACCTTTCAACTTCAGCTAGTGTCATTTATACCATTTCATAAGACCAAAGGCCAAAAATGTTGTAACCAGCTGGAAGCAGCAATACCCTTACATAAACAAAAAGGAAAAGAATTTTTTTTTTGTTTCCACTCCTTTCCATAAAGCTTCTGTCTAAACCAATTCATTTTAAATTCAGTTACCTTCAGCTTCATGGTTTCTTCTATGCTGTCCTTTAAGTCTTGAAGAAAATAATATATATCACTAAAATATTTCTGTAAAACAGCCTTTTATCCCTTTTGGCAGATATCCATGTTATAATCAAATTTAAAATAAGATGCACACCAATTTTAAACTTGGTCTTTAAACTGGACAGCTGGGAAATTTTCTGTTTGGACTGCCTTATCTGTCTAATTGAACTGCTTTCTGAGCAATGCAGATTGTGGTGAAAGGTGCCCTCTAGCAAGATGGCATTTCTAATTGACACATCTGAACTGTAACATTATTGCTGTCTTTCATTTGATTGTGTCATGGTGAGTACATCATGACGCCTGCGATCTTTAGGGAGGGTGGATCACCCCCCTAAATTTAGGATGTTATGAATTATGGGCTACAAAGTTGTCGTTTGCATACAAACAACCAATGGAATTTCCTCCTGACATGGTCTGTTACTAGAAAGACATTAGAGATGCTATTTTAAGTCACATGTGCAAGCTGCCTGGAGACTATAATCAGGTTGACTAATCAGGTGACATGGCAAATTTGGCCTGTCATATGGCACATTGAATCCACTGTCTTTGTGTTCAACTCTAATATTTTTTACTTACTGAGGAAATAAAATCTCCTTTCTCTTCACTTCTGTTTAAACTCAACTCATCCAGAAAAGTGGGTTTACAGTTGCAGTAGATTAGTCAGTTACGTGTAAGCATCAGATATAGGGTAACACCTCAGGGTTTTATCCTATGTAATAACTAGGGGCTCTTATAAGCATTATTATATTGCATCTGCTCTTGTTTCAGAGCCCTGATTAAAGATAGAATGAAGTCTGTGTTGCTAATGGTTTGTCAGTTTGTGGCTCATTTGCTAGTTCTTCCTTTCCAAAATATTGCTTGCATATTTTGTAGTCCATGATTATGCAGAAACAAAACCACAGATGTTTGTGTTACTGAGGTTTCCCTCTTCTAACTGCATATTCTCTTAAGTCCATCCCGCGAAAAATCTATTTCTTGCCCATTCATTTCAAAATCACATTAGAGATCTTCTAGAAGCAGCATTTTATGGGTTTTTTTTGTGATTTTCCTCAATCTTTTTGCCTTCCATTCTTCATTTCATTTCTTTACAGCATGTCTCCTATCTCATTGGCATGTCTGACTTCTGGCAACGTTGTCAAGACATCCATCCACTTCTGTTGCTGTGCTTCAGATTCATTAAAGAATCACTGGAGTGATTATCCAGTGGCCAAACCTCATCTGGATGTTCTTCACAAGGTCAAACTAGTCCCCAGTGGCACAGCCATACCAATGGTAGAAACTTTGGAACAAAAAAATATTTGTTGTCTTTCTCCAAAAATACAATACAAAGACATATGAAATTTGGTTTGCCTTCCATCTAATCAAAATATTTCTGTAGGGAAAGGGGGTTGGGAAGGATAACTAATGGGAGGATTGGTTTAAGAGACCTGACTGTAGCTGTGTAACTGGCCTATACTTTTCATCTAGTCTTCTTAATGTAGAAAAATAGAAATGTAAGGATGGTGCATGCCAGTTGTCCTTAGCAGACAGGAGTCATTCATTTGAAAGACCATGAATCATTGCCCATAAAGGAAACTAGCTTATAATTCTAATGCATCTGCAATGTTAAAAGGATGTTTTGCTTCAAGATCCAGTGGAGGAAAGACTAATTATTCGAGACAATTTCTACGAACCTTGGGAAAAAAAAGTAACAGGAAGGGATTTCAAGTTACAATGAAGTTACAAAGGAAGCTTGCTTTATCAAATTATTTCAGAACTCATGTATCTCTTACTGAGTTAGGAAAGCATATTTCATCACTATCCAGAAACTGGCTAAAGTGGGAGCAATGATAGAGCAACTGCTATGCTGACAAGAGGCTGTTTCATTATTCAAGAAGCTTAAGATAATACTGAGAGTGTTTAATCACACTTTTCTCATAATTTGTTTTTTGCGAAGGACATAGATGTACACTCTTAAATATTAACATAAATACTGTTGCTCTACATAAATATTGCTGTTCTCTCCATTAAGGCACTGTTGTTCTCTTCAGTTTCAAAATAATCTTAAAATGCATTCTGCTTTCACTAGCCACACCTAGCATAGCTGAAAGCAAAAATTGAAAGGAAGTAGAACTGTGAGTTAAAGGACAAGCTTATTGGTACTACAGCTACCCTCATCTGATATTAAGATTTCAGGTTAGTAACAAGCCAAATATTTCATAATATGCTCCATGATAATTATAAAGAAAAAAATCTTCTTTTTATGAAAATTACGTTCCAAACCACTGCCATTTTTTCAGAACAATTTCTATCAAGTTATGTCTTATCACATCTTCAAAATCATTCAAGTTACAAAGCTACATATTTCCTTGCTTTAAGTGGAGCTCTTTGCTCACATCAAAGTTCTCCACAACTGATCATAAAATGAACAATTGTAAGGCACCAGAAGGTCAGTATTTCTGCCTGTGCTCTGTTTCTAGAAACATACCTTGAACCTCTTTATCTTCTTTCTAGAGAAACATCCTGTCTGAGTAGTCCCAAACTGAAACTGTGGAGGTATACTTCGACACAATTCAATATTCTTCTTTGAACTTTTAAAGTTATTTTTCACTTCAGTTTGAAGCTCTTAAAAATTCTTCTATTTGAAGACAATAAATACACCAACATAGCAGTAATAACCCTTTTGTTTCCAACTAATAATCTTGTTGTTCCAAACTCCAGAGACATAAAACCCGAAGAAAGATTGAGTGAGATGGGAATGTAGACACTAAGGAACTTGGAAGTTGGATCTTGTTTAGACAGAGTTTAGATCAAGAATAGTGTATATATGCCAAAGCATAGAAGACTGTTGTTCAACAGGTGTCTGGGAGGAGTTTGATGATCCATGATATATCAGTTATTGTGAATGTCACATGCAATGTTAACCTTTGGGGGAACAAAGTGTGATCAAAAGTATTTGTGGGTTGGAAGGCTGAAGGCTAGTTTTTTGGATTAGATCTTGGTGGCTCATCTGCAGATATATGAAGGCAGGCTATTTTGAGTGGAAAACAGAATGAAACATTTGCCAGCACATAGTAAATACAACTCATGTAGTTTTAGGTATCTGCAATACCTAAACTTGAGCTAGTCAGGGTAGACTTCATTTATATGTAGAGGAAAGGAAAAGGCACTTTTAGGAATTTATTATGGATTTCGGTGTGTAAAAAGTCCACTCTAGAAGGAACTGTTCTCTACAGTGTAAAAAGGAAGCCCAGATGACTACATCAAGTGTAGAGTCCTACAGTTTACATATGTGTATTTACTAAGCAACTATTTGCATTTACTAGCAACGTTGTTGGACTTGACTTCGCCTATGGCCAAAAAAGGTCTTGATTTATATTGGCTGACCACCCCTCAGTAACTAAACACAGAAATTATTTCTCAGTTAGTGACTGATGAGGAAATCAGTTGGAATTAACATTAACTCTTTGGCTATTTTTTGGTTCAGGAAACATGTAACAGAGTTTTTGTTTTGCTTTAGCTTTTTTGTTTGTTCTTTTTTTTATCTAGTTTGTGGTAGGAACATGGGTAGGTAGTCCATATAAAAACCCAACATATTCAGCATGTTTACATAAATTAAATTCATAAGAATATTAGAAGGTAGAGATAAACCCAACAGATTTTAGAGAAAACTTAAGATAAGTTCTACATAGGGTGGAAAATCATCAGGACAAACATACTGGAATTTACAATAAAAGAAACAACCAAAGGAACCATTCTGTAAAAAACACAGACTATACTGCTTCCCAATTTGTGCAGTAGGATAAAAAATGGGCAGAATAGAATTCATTAAGAATTCAAGATCCACATCCAAAAAGTAACTTATGGGGCAAAACTTAATGTCTTCCCGTCTAACTATTAAAAGTGTGAAACGATTTTGAATGTACTAAGCCAGGCTTCCTTGGTGTTGATTAGTTTGACCTACAGTCCTATGAATGAGTTAAACTGTTTTCTACACTGAGGGGACATTTTGACAACAGAAGTGGAGGTGTCTCATACCAGCACCATCCAGTTATGTGATAGCTCTTTTCTTTTTCCTTCCTTTTTTTAGTTTTTTTTTTTCTCTCCAGAAAGCTGAGGATTAGATTCTTATTAAACTTGAGAACACAAGTCTCTCACACTGTCTAGTCTCTCACCACTGACTAGTGGTGTAGTAACTTAGCAGTAGCAAAAGGCAGGACCCAGGACCCACACAGAATAATAGAAGTCATGCTTGCAATTACTGCTGATAAATATAATGTCATCCATCCAAGTGTTCTTCTGGCATGTAGCTATGGAGACACTTTGAATCTCGAATGGCTGTGAACAAGATGGGTGACTGAAAATTTCAGTATTTTCAGGTTTCAGAACTTCAGTGACAAGAGTACCTCTGGCAGCAAAAAATGAAGATGCATTTTTGCATTTCACCTTTATCTCTGATGGTGCTTGCAACAACTCTATTTTATTATATCTTGTTCCAAGCCAATAAAGACAGGATATCCTTTCTGTGAAGCTTGGCCCTAAGAGGCCCCACATTGTCTTTTGTACCAAACTAAAACGTAACATGCCAAAAGCTAACAATAACATAGTACATGATACAAATACTTATAACCAACTGGACACTAACCATGCTAACACTGCAGGAAAGTGGTCATTATTAAGAGCCTTCCAGAGTTACAGACTTGCTGTAACCTGGAGAGGTTAAGCCCTGGTGTACTGAGGCTCTGCAGTCCCACATGCTCTGAAGCTTTAAGGCCTAATTTATTTCATTCTCTCATTTACTCATCCATAGGTAGAGATGACTCCAGCACTTCTACTTTCAGTTTCTGTTGAACAAATATCAAGGCAATACAAAACATGCTTTCTAAGTGCTATTCCACAAAATGAATGTTAAATATGGACTAGAATCTGGTTTGCCATCATTTTTACTAAGTACTTTAATAATGATCCCATTGTATTAGATAAGATAAACGTAGACCTGTGCTTGCATATCTAAACTTATATTTCCAATCAAAGAAAATTCATTAAATCAAAGTATCAAGCAACTATAAAAACAGAACAAACATGCAATCACCTATTTTACGTTCTTCTTGAGCTATTGTTTGAAAATAAGAACGTCTAGAACAAACAAAATAGTCAGATTTCTCTTCTATTTTAAGAAACATAGAAACATTTATGCTTTGAGAGCATTTTTCCCCTGTCATCTACATAGATTCTTTCACTTTATTTCACTTTCACATGGCCTTTACATTCTGTATTTATAACTATGAAAAAATAAACTCCATATTCTCAGGGTATAGTGAAGCATTTGCTAGATCTTCTTTGCCAGTGGTAGTAATTGTTTTCTGATTAATGTCAGTTAATAGCACATGCCCCTCCATAAATAAAGAAATAGAAGCTGTTACAGGCATGACATAAAAACTAAATTTCCTTTCTATTTGAGCTTGCTGATGCTCAGGTGTTGTGAATATTGATGCATAAACTGCGTGTTCTATTTCATCCATACAAAAATGAAACAATTTCTAAACATTCCTGGAGTCATCCAACAGCAACTTAGAGACCTGCACACATTTTCATATCATATCAGTATGAAGCATCGAAGTTATGCCTCCAGTTTCTCAGCTTTTCCTAGCTGAATATGTGAATCTTGTTATTTGCCTTTCATTTTCACTGGATATCTTTGCAAAGAAACAGTATCTGGGTGCCAGTCAGGATACCTATACTGCTAGAACTAATTTTGCAGCATAGGGTAGCATTTCAAGGATTTATATGTAGCACCCAGTATCAAATGGTATTCAATACTTGAGATATTTTTTTATTCTCTATCCATTTCCAGCTAAGAATGTATGTATAAAGACAGAGTATTCAAGCAGGTTGTCCAGCATGTCTGGGAAACTTGATCCTTAGTGGCAGTCTGCCATATCATAAGCAGCAGCCTTCTCCTATTTTTTCCATTTTCTGGATTTAAGAGTTTTCAACTATTACCAAATTGGATATGCATATCTATCTATCTATTAAATAATCATTTATAAGAAATGAAATATCAATAGCAAATAAAAGATAAAAACTCACAAAGATGAAACATCTGTCAAAACCTAAAATTGTACTAAAAACCCAATTAAAAAAAAAATTAAAACACAGAATCAAAATACAGCCTCACTGAACTAAACCAAAACACTGATTAAAAGTAATATGAAATAATGGAATTTTCTTATTTACATTCACTTTTACAGCATCCAGGGCTTCAAGTTTTACTCTGCACTCAGGGAGATGAAAACTTTTTTAAAAAGAAGGTTGAACTATCATATGATTGAAGAGGCACCTAAAAAAAATCCCACAAAAATTGTCTGTATTTGGTAAGACATGGAATCAAATAATGAGATAGCACACTATACCAGTTTAAAATTCACCTCTACTTAGCAACACTTCCTAACTGGTCAACAGTTAATTTTCAAAATGATGAACTGAGAATACAGTGGATTTGGAGAAAAGCCCTAAGTAAGCTCATACAACAACTTTCATACATTTCAAGAAAGTAGATAAATCAGAGATTATTGTGTGAAAGAAGGTGTAGGAACAAGCAAATCTTACATGTGGGAAATTGAAATAGATATATTTGAAAATTTAGCATTGAAAACCTTGAGAAGTACAGATTTATTTACAATAAAATATTTAAGGATTTCAAAATAAACAAGATCAAGATACCAGGAAAGGCAGTGGCATCAACAAGAAGGGCTAAAGGTGTTGAGATAATGGATACATTTTTTTAATGTAAGGAAAGATGACAAAAGTAAAAGGACTGTAATAGATAATTCTGTTTACTGATTTTTAAGGTCAGGAACTTGTTTTTAACCACCATGCTTGCAATGAACTGTATCACTTATTTGTTCTGCAGAAGACTTCTTATAAAACAATGGGGAAGCAGATGCTGGCTTTGAACTCAAGCAGAGTATCAAGACAGAATGTGGGAAAAAAAGGCTGTGTCTAAAAGTCAAAACATTTGAATTAACAAGACAAAAATACATTTAACTATTTGAATATTACCTGCATTACAAAAATTTATATATGTGAAAAGAAAAAAACATTAGCATTTTCTAGGCTATAATGATATTAAATAGAACACTATCATAATATGATGCCTGATGTCTTTAAATCTCAGCCTATATGTGCATACTCACATACATAATTTCCCAAATATACCATACTTTGGGATTTGTTTTCCACAAAGCTACAGCATGATCATTTGAAAAAAATCCAGCATCTTTTTTAGAGCAGTAGAAACTAATGTCCTAGTGGATGCAAAAGTCTATGTTTGTTGTTAATTTTTATTATATCTATTTATGTTAGAGACCCATAAATGCTGTCATTCTGGATTATTTGATGCATCTAGCTCAGTCTATTTGCCTGTGTTAGTTGACAGCAGATGTTATTACATCTTGTAACAGATGTTGTATTTACCGTGAAGTACAAGAGGTACTGAAGAATTCATAAAAACAGAAAGAGAAGGCAGAATCCACCTTTCCCAAAGATAACTTACTGAGATCCACAGGTCTGAACAACAGCACATGCCAATAAAAACAGTTAGCTCTCTGTTGTGGATATCTTTACAGCAGCTCTGTTGCTCAGTTCTGGCCTGACATTTTCATCTTGGTTTCGTATCTGGTCACCTCTGCTGTTTGAATCATGTTGTTCTGTAGTAGGGGATTTTTGACAGGATCATCCTATCTCATTGTTGTACTACCTTCTTACCAGAATCAAGGATTTACAAATGTAATGAAACTCACTGCAAAGTCCAGTTAATTAAGTTTTGGGCTGGGTTTTTGGTGTTTGGGGATATTGTCCTTGTTTTCTTTGTTGCTTTCATATGTATAAACACAAATAATTAAATGCCGTTTAAAAAAAATCTGTAATTAAGTGGGAAATTTCTGGAAGACAGATTTCAACAGAGTTTTCCAAAGAGCTGTCTCCTCATTTCTCCTCTCCCCTCAAATCAGCATATTGGAAGTATGCATTTGTACTGTAGTAATGAGGAGTTAATTTACAGCTCCTTCATTCCTTATTTGGAGAAATCCATACGAAGAGGGGAAACTATTTTTGCTCTAGGAACATATGGAAAGAAACAGGAGAATTCACATCTTACGTTATCCATAATCTTCGAAATCAGAATAAAGACAAAGATATTAAAGATGAACTAACTGAACACCTTTGTATTTTCTGAAAGTATGATTAAATATCATCATTGTTCTCTCTATTTCTCCTTATTATTATGATTACATCTACAACATTCTTATTCTCTTCTGTTGCCTATGAAAGTTGATTCGTCAGTTTGATAGAGCATAAGGTCTTGGGTTGTAATTCACTTTATATTGTCAGTATCAGTTTGACTACACCCTCTTCTATTCCGCAAGAGATTTGTTTTTATCTTCAGTCTTGCATTTGTTGGATCAGGTTGCTAGCTACCATAAGGTGTCAAAGTCTACTAAAATTATGTTGCTGATAAATCTGTCTCATGTTTACTGGCCAGAAAAAGCTATTGAGAAGAGTCAATGTTAAGTTAAATATTTTGCTTAGATACTGGGCTGCGGAAAAAGACAGAGTAGAGCAGAGTAGTGCAACTTTTTTTTTTTTCCTTTTGGTAAAGCACTATCTTAAAATGGTTTAGATTACAAATTGAAAAAAAAATTAATCATTTGTACATATTGTACAAGCTCATCATTTCACATTGCTTGTGCTTCTTATTCACAAGAGTTTGAGCCTCATGTTCTCAGTTTAGAGGTCCTAGAAAACTTCTTCCCCACTGTGATAAAAAGTAAACCTTTTTGTAGCTGCCACAATGGCATAGGTACATTGCAACCCTCAAAATATCCAATTCATCCTATATAAAATGCAAGAGTTTAGGTTTAGATTACCTTTAAGCTATTAATATGGCTTGTCTGCTAACCAGATAAGCTTACTGGAGGGAAGTCGACCGGTGTAACTGACCAAAGCTGAAATTGTTTTGTAAAAATAAAAGGTATGGGTAATTTCCTGTACTGCATTCATCAGAGAAAAATGATACAATATCTAAGGAAATATTCATCTGCCTAACCACAATTATCACTGCAGATTTTTTGTCATGAACATAATTTTACCAATAACATATGCATATGTGCATTATGAAAATTAATTTGGATGGTTTTTTTGTTTTGACATTACATCAAAACATTATTTTCAGTCTTAGAGACTTAAAGACAATAAATGCTGATAATATCGGTTTGCAAATACAGCTATACAATAAATGTTCTAAGTACAGTTCTGAAATTCATAATAACAAAGTAAAATGCCATGGTCAAAATGTTGCACTCAGATTTCTGATTTGTTGTTATTTGAGCACACAGGGAGGCAATTAGCGTATTAAAACCCCATCAGGAGCAATCAGGGCATTTAGCATCTTGAAAGTTACTGGTGCTCAGCAGTTTTGGGGGAAACAAAAAAAGTGCTTTGCAAGTGCATCCACAGGCTACTACTCTGCAGTGTGGTGCTGTGATACCTAAAGTAGCTTCGTGTTTGTGTACCAGAAACGTGTTCATTATACTTGGGCTAATTATAGGCTGAGAAGTCTTCTTGAGGGAAAAACCTACAGAGTGATGCAGATGGAAAGAGAGATGATTGAATAAAATGAGAAAATATTTCGAAGGTATGTAGAGAAAGTATACATTTGAGGCTTTTCTTAAAAAATGTTTTCATTAAAACACTTTTTATCTTACAAGGTGGAACAAGATTTGTTCATTTTGATTATTTTTTTTTTCCTTTAAAAAAAAAAAACAAGTAGGCTAAGATGTTTTTTGGACAATCAGCATTTCATCAGAGCTAAAAATAGAGATTATAATATTGTTTGCTCATGTAGGGAAATGGTGCAGCTGAGGTCAAAAATAGCTTTACCATTGCTCCAAAAGGAACATGACTAAGCTTAATTAACATGTAATTCTAGAAAACATTTTTAAACATATATCTAACAGTCATAACTGTTATGTCTCTTAATGATTACAATAAATTCTTAGAGAAGGATGGGATATTTTTATTTGTTTCTCTTAATAAAATCTCTGTTTCTCTTAATAAAATCTCTTAATAAAATTTCTGTTTTACCTCTTCATTTGTCTTGTATTTGTTCCATTCCAATCATAATGTTAGGTCAAAGTATTACAAATTATTTGGCATATCAGCCAAATTATTTAGCATATTTTTAATTTTTAATGTGTCATTCCACGCCAAAAAATCTTCACTGTTCAATGTCTATATAATTTTTTTCATTTTAATAAATCTGAGGTCATCCTCCACTGATTGAATTTAACAATACTGCCAGATTTTTTTTCATTGTAAAAATGACCAATCAACTGAAACTGCAACAACTCGTTGATTTTCAAAACTATTAGATCTTTATTTTTACACACACATGTACAACACTGACAATTCAACATTACTGGCTTCCATTTTTAACTTGTCAGTTAAGATTAAGAGTTGTAATATGTTGTTGTTCAAGTCTAACTTCACACTCAAACTCAAGTTGTGTAGCATAAGCAAACTAAAATTACGAATTTGTACATTATGTAACTTCATTCACATGCTTTCTTTCATTTAAGGAAAGCAATCACTTAAAATATATGTCGTTAATTTCTCCTAAATAAAAAGATGAAGATAGCAAATGCAATTGATTTGGGGTTTTTTTTTTCAATCCTAATGTAGCGGCTTCTGAACATTGAAATAGTATGAAACTGTGCTCTTTGTTTATGTCCCTGAAGAAATAAGGAGTTTTTACAAATTAAAATCATTTGACAGCTCTGTTGATGACGGAAATAAAACTGAGAAAAGTATACCACAATCTCTCATGAACACCCTTTTTTTCCCCTTAGGTTTAATGAATAAGGACTAATCAAACAGATTTCTTTAATCAGTAGACTAGATATGACATGGATTATATGCAAGGAGCAGATCCACTGAATAAGCAGAGTCTATTACTACAGGCATACTTCACACTATAAAAACACAGTCAACTTCAATCCTATTGTAAGAAGAAGAACTTAATTTATTTCATTAGAAAAAACTAGGGGCTCTCTCATTGTCTTTACAGATATGCATAACATTTAAAAGTAAAAGTTAAGTTTATGTTAAAAAGGTATTACTTCCCAGAGAATTCGAAGGAGTCTCTTAATGCAAAAAAATTAGAACATTAGAATAAACAAAGTTATTTTTAAAATTAATTCCTATTGTAACTTAATAAAAAGTTATCTGTCCTCTGAATATGAAAGTTATGATTTCTGTATTTTTAATTTTCAAATAGTATTTGTCAGATCCTCCAGAATAGCATTTGTTCACAACATTTTTATATCTTTATTTTCATTCACTCATTACATTCATATTTATAATTGTTTCTATATTTTGCTATCTTCAGATAAGTATATGAGATTTTTAAAAGTGTGGATTTATTTTGTTTTGAAAAAACAGTAGATCCAGGTTAATTTATTTTCAAATTTACTCTGCTAATAAACACTGTATGTAAAGGGCATGAAAGTGACTTGTGGTATATGAAAGCTCACTGAATGTGGCATTTGTTTTGCTGTAGTTCAATATTTTAAGTTCAGTGCTACATTTCAGCCCAGCTCTTGAACACACTATATTCAGTTAAGATAAATCTCTGTTCATGAAAGAATCTAGATTAGCTTCAAAGTAGCTGCAGACAGTACTGCAAAAACATAGCTGAGATATGCACAACTGGAAAAGATTTAAGCAGCTGACAAAAGGGTGATGGAATTTGTCTAAATGTAGTTGAAAACACATCTTTATTTGCATCTGATATGTACGTACCTATCTACACAAGTAGACTGCGTGTCTAAAGTATGTGTCACAGATGGTGGTCAAACTAATTAATCAAAGGCGCTGACACAGAACCATTTTTTCTTCTTTTTCCCCACTCTGTTACTACACTGCTACTGACCAGATCACTCTTGTCCAAGCCTCCATTTCTGGAAGAAATTGCATTTTCTTTCCTACTGATGCAATATGAATTGTAGGAGATGCAGGGAATGACAGGTTTTGCTGTCAGTGCAGTGACAGCATCTATTATGTTATCTCACTTCTAAACCTCTCAGTAGCCTCCCTACCACTTTGAGTAGGAGAAAAGAAAAGAACGTAATGAATAATTGCAAAATTCAGCTAAGTGTTGTCTACTCTATACTTACTGAGCACTATGGGCTAGGCAGAAATACCTTCCAACCAACAGAGCACTCTCCTTAAGTCAGGTGAACTGACTGACACAGACGTCTTGCTAGTAACATCTAGTGAAAATCACCATTAGAATAATGGAAATATTTTTTGTTCATTGCTTACAGACAACTAAAATGGGAGGTAAGCAATTCAGAATTTCCTCTTAAGAAATGTCCTATCATTATTCTAGAACCAGTGTATTCAACCCAGCTTGCAACTGTTGAAAACTCTCACAGGTTGCTGACCTGACAAAGGATTTTAATCAATGTGCACACTGATATCACCAAGAACCACTAGTCCACTGACACAAAGCTACCACGAAAGCTAAAATCTTGGCCAAATATTCTACAGTAGACATGGGCAGGTTGAATGCTTATGACATCATTACCACTTTTACTGGTAGATACACGCATCCACACGTCTTTTTGTATAGTATTTTCAGCACTGTCTCACAATGAAGGGTAGTGCTCTTCACTTTATACGTATGAACAGCCATATACTTGAATTCAGGGACTTTTCTCACTAATAAGAAAGAATGCTTTTCAGAAGTCTGCATACAGCTAGCCTACCTGCCCATAAAATGTTGGGAAAAAATGAAAATACTATATTTTCCTGTGATAAGTGGTTTGAGCTAAAGCTACATTAAAAGGAGAGAAAATAAACACCTGCAGTTTCTTCCTACCTTATGTCTTAAAATTATTTAAAATGAGAAGAGTAGGTATATCCTTTTCATCTATACTCTTTTCACGGTTCCTCGTCTCAGAAGAAGGGATGTTTGCTCCGTAAGAGCTTTGTAAGACCTCAGGATGGCACTGGAAAGGAAGAGAAGGACCAAATGTTTGCAGAAGTGGTAAAGTCGGGATGAGGACACGCTGGGTCTACCCAGATCCAGATATGCTCCTTACAAGGGGTTGTTAAAGGATGTCTTTTATGTGTAACAGTCATTGCCAATAGAGATGCTGACAGTAAATGGAAGTATAACATTTATTACTGCACATTGTCTATAAACATTTTTATCTCAAGCATCTCCGTCCATTGTGCATCCCAAATATTCAGGACTCTGACTGGACAGCAGGGTTATGTTTGGTTAACAAAGCTGCCAAATCCTTCAAAAAACATTAGCATCTGCTCCTCGGAGGTACTACTTTGATCCTGGTGAGGGGTGGTCCTTTACACACTGACTTATTTCAGAGTCAAAGACCCCTAATGGAGCAGACGACCTAAAATACAATTTAACATCAGCACTGCAGATTCTGGGGACAACCAGCGGTATGAACTTCTTAAGTACAAATATCAAGAGTTTACAGATATTATTGTGAAGAACATCTATAATGATATCTACAGGTGTTACTGTAACATTCAAAAGGTCCCACTGTGCCTTGGTATTCAGCTCATGCTCTCACATGAACATAAAAAATCTCTCAAATTCCCAGTTTTTTCACCACTCATAATTTTTTCTTTATTACACAATAATTCCCTCTTCCATACTAATTCTCTCTCTCCCTTAGTCTATTAATCGCCATATTCCCATATCCCTGCAGTACATTATGTTGTCCCAGTCCTTCCATCTACCACAGTCATCCTTTTCCACTCCTTCATTGTTAATCTTTATTCTCTAATTAATCTAGGAGACAAGTGACTGTATTAAGCATTTGGGTTAGCTAGCCCAGGTACAGGAATCCCTAAAAGATAACCATGTCTCTATAACCACATACATTTCACTAATCGCTCTTACACATCTGTGAAGGTATATCCTATAATTATTTGCATTAATGTGCCAGGATTGATTCCTACACAACAGTTGGAAATCTCTCCTACTGAGTGTGGAGAGGGAATTTTGGGGCAGGGTACAACAGCAACTTTGCTTTATGTCTCCTGGCATGTTCATTTATTTAGCCTCAATAAAGCACTGTGAGGCTTGAAACCATGCTCTTAGTAATTCTCAATGTTTGCAAAGCAAAACAAAAAGTATCTGCTTTTTGCATGGATGCCAAGGGAACAGAAGGTAAGAATAACATCTATCAGTACCTAGAAAGGCTGAAGCATGGACTGACTTATCGAACACTTATAAAAACCACGTCAGAGCACAACTTCATCCTGGAGAGATCCTGTCCCAATTGCTCTCAACCTTTTCTTTCCCCTCTTTTCAGTGTCTGTTCTTAAAAATCTTTTTCTTACTTTCCAAATCCCTTCTTACCACTCTCACACCTGTGCTTTTCCCCTCCCCTAAAAATATTTTTAGATCCAGTTTGGTCTGAAGTAAATCCTGTGGCTTCTCCTATTTTCCAGCTGTTTGGTGTTTTTCAAGCTACCTCTCTCTAGACTGTGTAGTTAAGAGAATGCAGGTAAGATACTTTTCTCTTAGGAATTGAGAAAAGGAAAGGCAGTGAACAAGCTGAAAACAGTAAGCAAGAAAGAGAGTTTCAATAGCCAAAAAAGCAAGATTGTGAGACAGAGGACAGAACTGTTGAAGATGAAGAAGCATATCTTCAGTCTTTCTCTCCGCAGTAACGTTTGCTTCCTATAGCTGAGTCTGGATCACAGTAACAAAAACATCTCTCCAAACTATTTCATAGTAGCCCAGCATCCTACTGGGGAGTATTTCCAGTTTCTTACTAGCATTCTCAAGAAGCCTAAGGCACAGCTTGTAGCAAAACTTGGCAGTGTAAAAATCACAGCAGCGGAGGCTTTTGGCCAGCTTGAGAAAGAGAGGGATGTAAGGGTCCTCCTGCCTGTACCCAGCCACTCCAGCCTCAGAGTGCAAAAAACTTGAGCTGCAGAGGACAGAGGTAAGGGAAACACTGCTGCAAATGCAACACTCTCCAGTTACAAACGTTCTTTCTTTTCATGCTGCTTCAGCTCTTAAATTTTCATCTCTCCGCAGATGCTGAAAAATACCCACAAATTAGAGACTTCCACACCTCAAATGAAACTAACATATAAAGGGGAACATTCTTACAAGTGAAATGAATAGCTAGAGTCTGTGCAAACACTGATCTCCAGATAGGATAACATCATAAACACCGGGAAATAAAATTAATGGTTGAATGATAGCAGTACTATGCTCCCAAGGATAATAATCAGATATAGATGTTTAACTGCCTGTGACTGAGGATTCCTGTATCTTGTTATAACTCACCTCCCTACCGAGTACATGCCTCCTTCTAAATATAAATATTTGAAATTATGATTCATGTGTATTTGAGCATGATAAAACGAGCAGGAATTTTAAAGACTTGATTTAAAAAGAAACGGTATGACTGAAAAGGATAATCTAATCCTAAAACCAAAGAAGCCTTTTTGCACCATTATGTTTGCTGCTTGGCCAATTTTATGTAGTGTTTTTGAAACTGTAAGTGGAATAGCACAGACTAGCTCCGAAAAGATCAGTAATTCTAAAATGTTTTACTTTAGACGAGTTAATTTTCTTAATTTTAACTGGTTCATGCATTAGCAGTGGCAAGTAAATATAAAAAGGTATTAGGAAAATTTTCATCCTGCTTTATCTGACTGAAATCTACTAAATCTGTCACCTCTGCTACAGATAAACAGTTTGTAATACTTTAAAATAATATCACTTTTTTTTTTTAACAGAAATTTTTAAAGTTGGGAGTAAAATACCAAACTAGAGCACTTTCTGTCACTACACATTTATTTTTTTTAGAAATAAAAGGCCCTAAAAGCACCAAAAAGAATGTTGCAAATTCTTTTGAATAAATCTCATTTTAATTTAGTAACTGCATAAGGACAAGGGGCTGACATCACTGCTGAATATCTCACTAGATAATGATATTTGTTTAACAAACTTTTAGAAGTTTTATTTTTCCTTCAGATTTTTTTTTACAGGTAGCTTGATAAAGTAGCTAATTCCTAAGAATTCTTAGTAGTGTGTACTGCATAACATACACATTACCTGTGATCTTGAGAGATGCATAAAAGATACTGATTTATTCTATATTCTTTTTATCAATTTAAACAGAACAAACTAGCCTTTGTTAAGGTGCCAGTCTTGGCTTTAAACATGCTAATTTCTGAACCTTATTATGTCAGATTCCTAATCTGTTACATGGGAATAGTAATTGCCACATCACACTATTGTGAAGGTAAATATTATGATTTGATGTTCTCACCTACTGTAGCAAAGAAAAATAAGATGGGCAGTGCTCTATAAAGGACAAACAGGTAAGTTCATACCTGTTAAAGGACAGTGACCTTCGGGCCTTAATTTCTAAGTGTGTTTTTCAAGATACAGAACAGTATTTACTGTTTTAAAATTCTCCCTTTAAGGGAATTTAGAGTCGTGTCACTTTTTCCTCTTTGAGAAAGCTGTTCTCAATTTAGTGGATTTTACTCCAAAGTTACGTTCAAGTGAAGTTATCTGTAGAGCTATGAGACATGAAATATGACGACACATGTGCTTGTGGATGACCAGTGTACACAACAGCTTTAGGAAGACCATTCCACTGGTTTCAGTAGGAGATGGATTGGATTCTATGAGCCCAACCATTTGAATTAGTGAAATAATACATTTTTCTTCATCAATAGCCTGTTTGTTCTAGATGTGGGAAGAAGAACACAAGACACTTAGGTCCTGAATGCAGTATCCCCACTGAATAAAGTCACTGAAAAAAAAAAAAAAATCAGTCTAGTCTTCTTCCTCACTTACGTTTTTGTTGGCTCTTTTCAGCCAGTGGAAAGTTTGGTATACTGTGATGTTACTTTCCCTATCACTTCATTTACTCTAGATTCTGAGGAGAATACCTGCCCAACTTTGCAAAAGCCATTTGGAATCTTTGGATATAAGACAAGGGTTGAAACTTTACCTGTTCAATGAGTGGGACTATTGCCACTAACTTTGGCAAGGCATGGAGTTTATTCAGAGCGGCAAGAACAAAAATATCCTTCTATTTGCATCTTATTGTTGGCCTTTTTTCCAAAAGTTAAGAGGATTACAGAAAAAAAAAAAGAAAAAAATAACTTAAAATTAAAGAAATGTTTTTGGGGTGTGTGTGGGGGTAAACAGGATTAAAGGTGCAAGAAAGGAGCCTCAGATGCAAGGAAGAACAGCTTCAAAATTACTAAAACAAAATGTAAAACCAATTGCATTTCCCATCACTGTGATTTTAAAAAGCAGCTACGTTTCTGAAAAGGTCATTTATCAAACTTTATAAAGGTCATTTACCAAAATTCAAAACAGAATTGCAAAATATTTTTTTGTGTACATCAGTACATACATATTTAAGAGGAAAAAAAACAAACCCAAACGACAAAGTGTGGATGAGAAAAAACTTAGTCTACTTCCATGACATTTGGCATCACATATGAATACTAAAAAAACCCCAAACACAATTCTGGTTTAATACATTCCAAAGGTTCAAACACAGCAAAACCATGTAAAAGATACTGTTATAGCTTTAATGAAATGTATTTACGAGCTTAGGAACTATTGGTGTCCTATTCTGAAGACAAGACAAACTGAGAAGAGGCAAACTTTTTCTGCTATGTGCTGAAGGTAACTAGAATAACTTATAAAAACAAATATGCTACTGTCTGCAGAAATCACTGGAAAAGAACACGATACGACAGCAAATAAACCCTCGAAGTGCGTTAGAAATGGCAAAATCAGGCTACAGTTTTTCTGGTGTTTTATTCAGAAAGCAAAGTGATTTTTCTGTTTATAATGACATAAAGAACTGTAGATCTGTAAATGTTAATATATAAAATAACAATACTGTGCAAAACAATATAATATGAAATATTATATCAATAACTAAAGGCACTTTCACCTTTTAAAATAGAGGATTGATCTAGTCTGTAAAATAAGCATCTATGTAATGGAAACGTATGTTGAGATCCAAGTATCATTTTCTATCAGTCCAAAAAACTGAGGCGACGACAAGGACAAAACAGGGCCATAGGAAACACACTTCACTTAAGCACTTTGTCCACTCATCTACGCAGCTTTGTGACAATGAACACCCATCCGTCTCACAGGTCCTGGCACTTTCTGCCGGCCCCGGCCGCGGGTCCCCTCCGGCCCTTGGGGCAGCCGCAGCCGATGGTGGCTGCGAGCGGGACTCAGCTCCCGGGGCCCGCCCGCAGAGAGCCAGCCCCAGACGGCGGATGCCACCGCCCAGAGCCCAGCGTAGCCTCCGGGATTCCCCCCTGGGGTCCGTCGGTCGCGGGTGGGACGGGTGGGACCCCCCCCTCCGAGACCGGCGGCCCAGGATGCTGCTGCTGCTGCTGCCCGCCTTCCCACACCTCTCGCACTCGCACCCTCGCGACTCGGGTTTCCTATCCTGCCTTTCCACCAGATCCAAGCGCCGGAGTTTCCCCCTGACAAGTGCAGCCACATGCGGCACCACCCCCTCCATCCCA
>VZTE01002323.1:0-55690 GCA_013397775.1 Eulacestoma nigropectus
GATTCTGTGTGATTCTGTGTGAAGAACAGTTCCTCTACTTTTTGAACCAAAGCATCTGGCACAGTTATGCTTTCAGATGAACTTATTCTGCTTGTATGTATTAGACTTGCTCTTAAAACAAGATACTAGACCAACCGCCTAAACAGATATATATAGAGAAAGGCCTGAGGTACAGCATGGTGGTGAACATTCACTTACATGGAGTATGCTCAGACGCAGAATTTCAGGTGCAAGGGAACTAACCAGTGAAAACTAAGTGTCTGCAGAAGGGGAAGGGATTTCTAAATGAAATATAAATACTGCCAAATTTCTCCAGAAAAAGTACAAGCCTTTTGTCTTCTCAGAAGATGAAACTGAAAAATAGGAAAGGACAGAACTGAAGGAAATACCAAACAAACAATGAAAGATAATATTGATTTTTTCCTTAAATATCAGAGGTACAAACTGTGGTGTAATTTACATGTGAAGTGTGAATTCGACAAATATACTAGCCACACTGGGTACACACAGGCCACCAAATCCTGCCCTCAAAGGCTGCAAAGCAAATAATATAACATTAAAAGAGTACGACAAAACATAGAGTGAATGCAAAACCATAAAATAAAGTAATTGCAAAAAACCATCCCTATTTTGGTTATGATAGTGCTTCAGAAAACTGGTATAGGATTATATCCCACTGAGAAAAGTCCTGCATGCACAGACAGAATACTATTCTTGCTTTCTAAGACATAAGCCTATCAAAAAACCTAAACCACGCACTGAAATACATGTGTTTCACTCAAGAAATTGTGAGTTGGAGATGTCATTCATTCACTTTTGCCAGTTACCATAACCAACCGGCACCACTGCTGCTCTTCTTTGTCTATATTTTTCCTGCTTCTCACTTCTGTGCTCCTGACTTCTCTTCTCCTTGTGTGCACCAAAAATCAGAAAGGTACTGCCCTTCTTATAATATTCCAGGATATTAACAATAAAATAGAAATAAAAAGATAAGAAAAGGAATTCAGCTTAATAGCAGAATGACATAGGTGATGTTTGGCAGATTCTATTTTAGTATACACTGCTACTACATACACCTTATGTACAACCCCCCCTTGCACTATAAAAGGCCAATAAAATTGCGAAGTAGTATTCAAAGATTAGGACTTTTATCGCTGTGAAAGATTACAGGCGGGATTTGGATTCCTACAACAGCTTGACTATTGCAGCAAGCTTGCCATAGAGTGGTATGCCTTGCTCTTAGTTGAAAAGTCATGATTTAAAACCTAAATCCAAGCACTGCTCAAACCCGCACCACTGAAATCAGGTGAATGCTTAATGATTAATTAGTTCATATGAAAGATGACACAAAGGCAGAAGACACAAAACTAATACCCCAGAAGAATGGAGAACACTCTTAACAAAATGACTTACATTTGCATCAGTAGGGGATAGGCCCTTTCCCCTCCAGGTTAGACTTGTAGGTCAGAAACTGGTTCTGTCTTTGGTGAGATGTTTTAATCTTGGGCTACTGAACAGTGCTGACAAACACTGAATTTGCTTGACCATGGTCATTAACCGTGTTCACCACGACTGATTTAACAGCACTTCTCTTTTTACACTGCTTTCTCTGACCCATTCTTTCCTGGCTTCTCACTCAGACCTGGCTCAGGATTCCTCTTTGCCAGGGTGAAGTCTCAGTAGCAAGTTTTCCCAAATGTGGTTTGTTTTTTTAATTTTTTTTTTTTTCCCCAATCTATGACCTGGCTTGGCTTGCTAAAGGGAAGAAGCTCAGCAGTCTGTCAAGTCTGACAGTTTCCCCGCCGCTACAGAAGCAGACATGGCTCTTTCAAAATGTATTAGAGTGCCAAGGGGACTATTAAGAACAAAAGAAGAAGGCAAAACAGTCCACTGGACTCTACTTTCTGAGCATGCAGTGTAGGATAAAACAACGCATGTCCTAAGTTTGGAAGACCAAACAGAAAAGCGAGCTGCTTGTGGGCAAATACAAACGTTAGGTTCTCTTGCATTCATAATTACAGAGCATAGTCGTCCAGGTAATTCAGCTTTTTACAATATGAATTTTTCATGTTTCTCAACTCAACTATTAAATTATTAGACATAGTTGTTCAAAACTTCACACTAAAGGCAGTGTATGTATTTGTTTGATACTGTGAACAGTTAAGATTGATAGATGTAAAATATGCAGCAATAACAGAGGAAATTTGAGTAAAAGGAAGAATACAAGCACTATAAAATGTCATACCCTAAAATATCATTGGTTCAGAAGTCTCACTATTGTTGGGATGAGCAGATAACAGTGAGTAGTGGAAATTCTGTATTCCGGGGAAGAACTTTTCCTTACGTGTCAGATGTTTGTACTCTAATAGTAATCATATATATGTTAATGGAAAGAATGGAGCTAGAACTGTCAAAGGTGGTTGACTAAAAATGTATAATCTGTGTGTCACTTCCAAAACTAAAATATTTTTTGGAGACCCAATCACTTTTCATTGCCTCTCAGGAGAGCCTTGCCAGTGAGAAGTCTCAAGTGAATGATGATCTTCTCCCGTTCAGCACTGAGGATGAAATCAATAGCCCATTCTTCAACAGTTAATAATAATCTTTATATAACAGCAATTAAAAAAAAAAAGACAAGAATGTTTATAAAAAATCTGATTTATCGCACACTGAGAATATGCTTTGCCTGCAGAAGCCATCTGTCTATGCACTTCACAGCTCTGTTTTCTGTAGGAGATAGGCTGTCATATGAAACATTTCTTTCTGCTGTTTATTTTGGGGTTCTCAGTTTGAAGGAGATAAAATATTTTGTATTTTGTTTTTTTCAGCACAAGAAGACATATTTGAAGGCTGACACGAATCAAGGGCCCAGGGAAGGTGTTAAGCTTGTATAAAAGTTTAAGTTGAAGTGACTATTGGGTCAGACAACTGTCAATGGCTGGAAAAGCTTTCAGGCAAAGTGCCTTAGAGAAGGGCAATAGTAGTGTTTGAATCTGAATGAACCAGTATACGGAGCAGAGCAGTCTGAAAAAACAAATGCTTTGTTTGCTTCAACACCAAAAAATGCACTTTTGATGCTGCAATTATGGCAAGAGCACCCTTTTTATAAGCATTTTTTGCATGTATGAACGTTTATGACAGAGTTCTATTAAGAAAATGTATTGTTAACTAGCCAAAGATTACTTTCTTTTCTTAGCTTTTTATTTGTCTTTTATTGTTAAGATTTAAAATTTTTGTGAGGACAGTGACTTCCCAGTGTTATGAAGTGAAGAAAGGTTTGGAAACCAGCACCCTTTCAGGACTTACGTACACAAAATCCATAGTTCCTTCCATTTAATGACAGGTATTTTTATATATTTTTTTTCCACTTTCAAGAAGTGATATCACTTACTGCTACAGCCCTTTTTTCATCAGAATTACCCCTGGGGCACCTTAAGCATAGCCTGATAAATGGTCATCCCTACAAACCCAAGAGTTCTCCTCCACAAAACTAACAGAGGAGATCAAATAGAGTGACTGCAGCTGTTCAGCAGTACCAGCCAAAACACATAAAACAGGTCACACAAGGGGATACTGTTATTCTGTAGCTTGAAGACCTTGGAGTCATTATCTGGAGATAAGTCACTCTTTCTAGTGTTATAAAGTAAATTATTTTCACCCAAATTTCATGTAAGTCCATAAGGAATCAGCAGAATACTGGTTTTCACTTAGTCTATCATCTGTATTTGATGATCCATGTAATTTTCAGTTACTGTGGTTCTTAGTGGTTTCTGAGTTCTTAACATCTTTTTAATAAATTAGTTGGTCTGCTTGCCAGTTTCCTAATGCTTTTCCTAATAATACATTACAATCTCTGATAAACAGCCTCTCATCGAAGTTTTCCCAGAAGTTACATGTTTACAACATGCCAGCTGAATGTTTTTGCCCTCTGTAACAGTATTTGACCCTTGGAGAACTACAGCAGCACTCTTTCACCTGGACCGTCTCCAGTGGGTATTTATTTTGTTTGATGAGTAGCAATACAATAAACAAAAACCAAAAAGCCAAACATAACAAACAAACAAAAAAGAAAAAAAGGAGAAAGAAGAGTGAAAAGAAGGAAAAAAAGAAAGAAAAACCCCACCACCACTCCCTAAATAATCTCCAATATCTTGATGCAGAATCTGGTGGCAAAACGAATACTTCATGTGTTCAGAAAAGCCACAGCTCAGGCAGCGAGCACATGCTGGTAGCTGTGCACAATAGCTTGCAGAGTCAGGGCCTGAATCAGCAGTATAGCTGGTAAGAAAAAAAGACAGAGACCAAAAATCTATGACATGTGTTATGATGAGCTGTTTCATGAGACACAGATGACAAAATGACATTCTGTACTCTGGTTGTTAAGAACAGGAAATTCTATCAGTATTTTTACCCTACTCTTTTTCAAATACTAAACATTAGGTACAATAAACTTCACATTTTGTGCTGACTATGTTAACGATATATTCCATTTCACATCATAGTGATCCTTCACCCAGTCTCTAGGACAAATATTTGTGAATAGTGAACACTTTCTTTTTAAAATGTAAGTAAAAAAATTACACTGAAATTCATCTGTGTGTGGGACAGCCATCTAAGTTTCACTTTGCTCTTAAAACAAGACTGAAATGATAGATAGTTTCATTGGTCTTATTAATATCCTCTGTGTCCATAACACATTTCAGAAAGAATTAAATGGTGTTATTGTTTAAAAATGATACTAGTAATAAATATAATAGGGAAAAATTACAGATATTAAAAAATGACGCAAAATGCCAATCCAGAGAGTACTGCAAAGACACACTTCTTTTATTTTCTCAAGCAGTCAATGAAGTGAGCAAGAGTTTCTGTTTTATTTCATATCAATTTACCTTATTCAGCTCCTCATTCCCTTGAGAAACTACTTGTAGGCTTCATTACTTGATTTCTTCTGCTCTTCTGCCTTTGGTTCCATGGAAACCAAGATAAAATTAGTAGCAGAGAGGAAATCCCAAGTAGCCCTGAGGTAGAATCTTAGGAAATTCACCTTTTTATTTTACAGAATCAAAGAATCACAGACTGACTATGGTAGCAAGGCATCTCCAGAAGTCATCTTGTTCAACCCATTTTCTCAAGCAGGGCCACCTAGAGCAGGTTTTCCAGGACTATATCCAGACTGTATCTGCTGAACTACTTCCACCTGGTCAGCCTCCAGGGTACTCAGGCTTCTTCCTCCCTAGGTGAAGGACTTGGCATTTCTCTTTGCTGAATTGTCTGAGCTTCCTGTCAGTCTGTTTCTCCAGACTTCCAAGGACCCTCTGGATGGCAGCAAAACCCTCTTATATATACCAGCCATCCCTCCCAGTTACATCCCACCAGCAACCCTGCTGAGGGCACCCTCTGCTCCATCCTCCAGATCATCAGTGAAGATGTTGAACAGGACTGGACCCAGGACTGAGCCCAGGGTATACCACTACCTACTGGCCTCCAGCTGGACTTTGTGCTGCTAATCACCACCTTCTGGTCTCAGCCACTCAGCTTTCAATTCACTGTCTGCTCATCATCAGCAACAGTTTCTCTATGAGGATATGGTGGACAGTGTCAAAAGCCTTACGAAAGCTGAGGTAAACAGATAGTACCTACTGCTCTTACCCTCCTTATTTAAAAGGAGGATGTTAAACTGAATCTGTGGTTTGATGATATAACTAGTTCTCTCTCAGGATTTATGTGCAGTGAACATTTCTAATATACTTGAGTATATTAGAAACAGCCACTGTTTGGAGAGCCACCAAAACTAGACAAGTATCAGTAGCTATATTGTTGAAAGCACTTGGCCAGGACTAATCTGAAAAACAACAAAACGAAAGAAGCAATGCTGGAAGAAATAGAACTGTCACCATTAAAACGGGTTAGGATGGAAATACCATTTAATCAACAAATATGCATAAGTAGTTAGCTTTGTTTGAACTTCTCTCTGGTGTATCAAACTACTGTGAAAAGCTCTGTGGTTGTCATGTTTTCACTGCCATATAATGAGATAAGGGGAAAACTTTTAAGCACACAGTTGCAGGGAACAGTCTGAAATTTCTGTCCTTCTCGTTATCAGGCCAAGAGCTAATTAGTTGGAATAAGTAGGAAAACTTGCCTCATGGCATATTAATTCACAATTCATATTCATGGGGGTTCCTACTCATTCTCTCAAGCATCCTGGACTGCCTACTGAGAGGCAGCATGGTTTGCCCTCTAGTACTGCCCTGCGGAAAAGTGGGTATAGCACCACTTACTGTGTTTTGAAGTCTAATTAGCTGTTTGCAAAAAGAAGTGAGGTCGGCAGATGAAAAGTGCTTCAGAAATGCAAAATATTTTTATTACTATTAATAATAATAATAAAGCACATGCACCAAATAATTATCATAGCAAAACAACACTGATAACTTTATAAGGTTCCCAAACAGTATGAAATTGAAGGGAAGTTAAAGGGAAGTTAAAAAAATATCTTCTTTCCCTTCAGCAAAACCCCTTGAATATCATTGTTCTTGTTTTTAAACAGATACTGTTAATAATACAACTGGCATTAAATGTTGTGCATAAGCTAGGTGACTTTCCTAAATAGAGAAAATAATACAGCTAATGTTTTAAAAACATGTCCATATTACGTTAACAAATACTGAATGTTAATGTCAGGAGATTTTCCAAATTTTCAAGCACTGAATTGGCTGGTCTCTTGAAAAACATGACCTATTTTTAAACACTGATCTTCAAAATGCTCTACTTACAGTCTTATGTTCAAAGTATTAGGCTGCAAGGTTTGGAACAATCTAAATAATTGATGATCTCCTGATCAAAAGGGACATACATCAAAGAGAAAAAGCTACAGTTCTGTTCATTGAAAGAATTAGGAAAACACGGAGGAAAGGAAAAAGGAGTGTCATGACTGAAAATGTAGGCAAACAAGAATCAAATTACTACCGAACATTTTCTTACAGACCACTCCTATCATAAATCCCACAAATTGTTTATGTTGAATAATTCCATTGAGAACATCAAGTAAAATCTGAATCTCAAAGCAAACTAAATTTTCACAAGTCATACTTTTTATCTCTTTGTACACAAGCTGCTAATAGACCCTAATCTAAGTATTCAAATGCCTAATAGAGAAGATTCCAGTCCTTCAATTTGTACCACCTAGAGTGAATATGTTTTTGTGACAGGTAGCCTGATAGCTTGGAAAGTGGTATTTTGCTGCATAATAAACATCACTGGCTTAATTAATAGAAGTTAAAAATATGTCAGTTAAACTGGTAAAAAACCCCTGTAGAATTATAAAAAGGTTTTACATTAATAACTGTACATCAGCAAGAGTTCTGATGTGAATTAAATGGCTGTAAGTTAGGTCAAAATCAATCTAGAATTGTCACAAAATATGTGCATCTTAGTATTCACCTTTACTTTAACCCTCCCAGTTTTGTATGCAAATTACAACTAGGGATAGACATATTTTAAAACTTTCAGTAGCAACGGCAGTAAATTTCCCTGGATTCTAATGGTTGTACAAAAGGAAAATGTATCTGTTTCACCTAGGAGAAATATAGGCTCTGAGAAACCTGGTCTCGTGAAAGATGTCCCTCCCCATGGCAGGGTTTTGGAACTAGATGATCTTTAAAGTCCCCTCCAACTCAAACCATTCTATGATTCCATGATTCTATGATTTCTAACACAGAAGAATATTGACATCACTTCACCATGGAATATTCTGCATAGATCTTTTAAGGCTACAGTCTTCTTTTTAATTTATATTTACAAACTGCACTAAAATAGTCTTAACTTCTAAAACACTCCAAGCCTCACAATTTTAATGGCTATAATTCAATAACCTTTTAAAAATAATCTAGCCAGTTACCACTTTGCAGTCTGTGTTTAAGACAACAAAAGAATTATCTTGGTATTTTCTTTATTGATGTTTCCTAGTAATGCCCAGGCACATGCATTTTCGCTGGTAGACATGCATTTTTTCGTCTTGGTTTTTTTACTAACTGGCTTGTGGGACTCAGATTCAAAAGAATAATCTTCCACTCCTCTTACCTTTCTTCTTTAGGTTACCCTCACCTTCACTCCTGTTTATCATAGTTTTTGTCAAGCAAGAGCAATAGAAAAGAAGCTTCTCCTTTTCCCATATCACTATTGTTTATAGGCAGCCTTATTCAGGAAAGATTAAAAGATTCTGAATCATCCTAACATCAAATTATTTTTAAAAACTTACTATGGAGGTTTCAACTTGTTTTATGGGTTAAATCTAACATTATAAAAGTAAGTAATCTTTTTGCCTTTCTAGAGCTTTTATGCAAAGCTTCAATAAGGGTCTGTTCTCAGTGAGATGTGTATGGTGCAAACAAATGATGGAGAGTCTGTCAGGTTGGTTCTAGGAGTGCAAGCGAACAAGTTTGCTTTGTATGAATAGCTATCAGACACCTGGTGAGATAGGTCAAAACCAGAGAAAAAGAAGTCTTGATGTCACAATTCCTGCACCTAAGACAGCCACACCCATAAGTTTTAATATAACAACTTGGAAAGCAGACTTCTTTTGAGAAAAAAGATTTATGAAATTAAATTTTGTCCTTTACAGGATACACATACATAATGCTTGTTATGATTTGTACGCAAAGGAAGAAGTTCCTGCAACTGCCATGTACCCACCAAAAATACAAAAAAAAAAAAAAACAAGGTAAGTTTTCTCCTAATTAGAATGTTTTACAAAGTGGGAAGGAAAAAAAAAAGATTCCGCACCTAAACTTGGCACATTCCCTGATACACACACAGATGTTTTTTCCCCCTTTATCCCTCTAAATCACTCAGGCTTGAATAACACCAAAATAGTAAATGCCCACTTTCTCTAGCTGTGTCCTCTTTCAAAGATGGAACAAAGGACAAAGGAAGACAGTACAAAAATAACCATGAGTTACTAAGTTGTTTTAAAATATGGGCTGAATGTCAGACAATAAAATCAGATTTTTATTCCCAGACTTTAAGAAAAGAAAGTTCTTGGGAATAGTTACAGAATTGACAGCGTAATAGCTTGGTATCTCCCATGTCTTGTGCCCAAACAATAAACTAAAAACTCTCCATGTTAAAGGAAAAGAGTGTAAAGATACACAAAGATGCCTTTTGTCACATACTTGGACCTTTATAATAATTTACTGAAGGGAAATTCAGAGCAACACACCTTCGACTGTTCTCTAAATGGCACACCCCTTTGACTCTTCTCCAAAGGAATGAGAATTGTATGTCTTAAATGACATCCTAGGGTCCTGTTGCCATCTGAAGCTGAATACAGAGGGATCTACTTAGTTTGTAAAATTTCCTTTCACTTCAGGATGTCAGCATGACACTGCGGTTATCAGTGAGGGCTGTTGGAAGTGCAGAAATACAAGATGTAAGGGGAGGATGATTGCTTACAACTCAGTCTCTGGGCTTGCAGCTCAGTCCACTTCCCATTAGGTAGGCACTATAGCTCTTTTCTCCTGTACCTGCTCCAAAACATGGACGATAACTGCTTTTTAATGAAAACAATTAGCTTAAAAATCATGCCATTCCCTATAAACTTGTCAGTTATAAGAAGTTGCAGATGTATTTGGTGGTCAGCACTAGCTGCATTTGCAAATGTATTACTGGTTTGCTTCAAACACAAGACTGCTACCAAGAAACTGAAAATGTTTTCCTTTAGTCCCTTCTCATGCTTCATGTGGGAAGTTCCTGACACAAAGTAGAGTACACTGCTCCCAGCTGAAAGGTGGCGGCTCTTTGCTGAAGGTCTGGTTCACAATAACTATTAAACACTTTTGTCACACAACTGGGAGCACCTTAATTCCGAGTTTAGATGAACATGCCTCTCTTTTGCCAAAGGTTAAACAAAATTTGGAGAACAGTTTGTTGCAACCACTGACACATCTGTCACACTCTAAGCCTTACATTTTTCGTAATTTGCCTCGCCTAGCTTTTCCTATTAGTTTCTACAATACGCTGTGACAGTTGGATAGATTCAAAGCCCTAGCAGTAACTGAGAGCCTTCTTACGTAAAATGAAAATAACTATTTCAAATAGGTTAAATATATTTACACATGCAGAGATATAAAAGTGGTTTTGAGGTTTCCAGATGTGTATTATTCTGTATTGGGCTACTGAAAAGAAGCTGTGATCTAAAAAAGACTTTATTCAGCCATGCTTTATTTCTCTGCATTTAGTACAGTCTTTTACTTTCCTAGTCAGCAGCATGCCACCTGCTCTTTCATTTCCTCAAAGTAGGTCAGCAGTCAGCCATCAATCTTTCATCTTCATTACAGCTAAATCCTAAAGCCTGAGGCAAATGAACCATTTTAAAGGAGATGCAGTGATAGCTGTGGTATTCTGTCTCTTGTGTTAGCCATTTGCAGCTGAAAAAATATCTCAAAATCCAGAGGAAGCTAGCCAACCTCTAACTGGAAAATAGCAGGAATGAAAGCAGTTCTCACAAGGTCTTTGTAAAAATCTGGGGACCAATTCCTAAACACAGAAACATGGGGCCAGTCTACACATCACATAATCTCTTTCATATCATTACTAAACTCCGAAATTCAAGTTGAATCATTACTCCCCTGAAAGAAGACAATTCTAGATCTTCAACTAATCTACTGCCTTAGAAACATAGTCTCACTCCAGCGTCTCTTTACTCATGATCAATTTTTAACTATTTTTTCTCATGTGTCAGCACTGACACAGTTTGGATAGTTCATCTCCCCTCCTGGTCTTTAATATCCATGAAATTTAGATGTAATAATCATATATCCTCCTGGAATAATTCCTGCAAAATTAGGCAAGCCAAAATTTTTAGACTTCTCTAATAACAGAGGTATTCAGGTTTTTTTATTAACCCAACTATTCTTGCAGGTACCTATTCCTTTATGCACTTTTTTTTTTCCATCAGAGGGGAACAAATTTAAAGGCAATACCATTATTCAGAATTTATTAACATTTGTGGAAATAAGATTTTCTGTCCGATAATTAGAATCATAGAATCATTTAGGTTGGAAAAGACCTCTAAGGTCAATGAGTCCAACCATTAACCCAGCACTGCCAAGTCCACCACCAAACCATGTCCTCCAGTGCCACATCCACACACTTTTTGAACACCTCCAGGGATAACGACTCAACAACTTCCCTGGGCAGCCTGTTCCAGTACATAACAATCCTTTCAGTAAAAAAACCTTTCCTAATATCCAATTTAAATTTCCCCTGGCTCAGCTTGAGCTCATTTCTCTTGTCCTATTGATAGTTGTTTGGGAGAGGACACTGACCCCTGCCTTGCTACTGGTAGTTCTAGAGAGCAATAAGACCTTGTTCATATTTTTACTTAACCTTGGAAGCCTTTTGCTTTCACAGCACTTCTGTTTCTGTGAGTCAATGAAGTACAGTGAAGTACTGAACAGTTATCAGAAATAGAGGTATTTGATAATTTCACCAGATACACACAATAGGTCACTGATTTTTTCTTGAACAGTGAAAAACTAAGCAGAATGAGGTAGACAAGAAAACGCCTTAAAACAACAAAACAGGATGGAAGGAAGTCCAAATGAAGTGTATGGATATGCCAGGTGGACAGGGGTGAAACTGAAGGAAGCGTTCACACTTTTTCTGAGAAGTCAGCATGATGGAGCATCCCTTGGAAGTGCCTGTACACAAATGTATGCATGCAGCATGGAGGAAACCCCAGTGGAATTAGAGGTATGTATGCAATTGCAGGGCTGCATCCTCATTGGAGTCAGAGAGCTGTGGTGGGAAGGCTCCCATGACTTGAGTGTTGCAACAAAAAAATTGGAAGGAACAGGCTGGGGAAGGAAAAAGAAAAGTTGCCTGTTACTTGAGATAGCTGGAGGAGTACATTAGCCCCCGCCTTGTGGTTAAAATTAGAGGGCAGAACAAAGTGGTGTGTGTTGTGATCAGTGTTTACTACTACTGTTTACCACCTTTTCAGGAAGAAGTTGCTGAGCTCCCATTCAGACAAAGGGAAAAGGTCTCAGGTTTGCAGATCCTGCTTCTCATAGGGAACTTAGCCCCCTGATATATCCTGGAAATATAACACAAGAAACTGAAGATCCTGGGGATCTGTGGATTGTACTGATGAGAACTTCCTGACACATGTGATGGATAATCTGATGACAGAAAGCACCCTTCTGGACTCAGAAAAAAAGCAGACGTGGTGAAAAAGAAGGTTGGTGGCAGCCTTGGCTGCTGTGACCACAAGATGGTAAGGTTTGTGATTCTGAAAGGAGGAAAAGAGGCAAATAGCATGATAAAACAACACTGGATTACAGGGCAGAGATTTCGGCCACAGAACCAAACATTTCTGAGTTCAGGAAGTGTTTGGACAACACTCTCAGTCACATGGTGTGCTTCTGTGCAGGGCCAGGAGCTGGAGTCAATGTTCCTGACAGGTTCCTTTCAACCCAGCAAATCCTGTAATTCTATGATTCTGTGATAAGTGAATGTGCAGGAAAGTCCATCTGCAATTGAATCTTGTGAGAGACAGGAAGGGCAGCATGAAGGACTTCTACAAATTTTCCCTCAGCAAAAGGGACATCATAGAAAATGAATGCCTTCCCTCATTACATGAATATGAATGGGGCTGGGGACCTGGTGACAAAAGACACGGAAGAGACACTCAATGCCTTCTTCACCTCAGACTTTACCCATAACATTTATCCTGAGGAACTGCAGCCCCTGAAAGTAGTGGGAAGGTCTGGAGAAATGAAGTTTTATGCTGAGTTAGGAGGATCAAGTTAGGGAATATTAAACCAAGTGGACATACACAAGTCTGTGGGACCCAACTGAATGCATCCATGAGGACTAAGGGAACTGGTTGATGTCTTTGTGAAGCTGCTCTTTAGGAGACCGTGGTGACTGAGAACTGGAAAATCCAAAGAGCATTGATATAGGCAAGTAGAGAGATCTAGGGCACCACAGGCCAGTCAACCACACCTTCACGCCAGTGATAGTGATGGAGCAAATCCCACTGGGAACCATTTTCACACACATTAAGGACAAGAATGCAATTGGAAGTAGTGAGCAAGGATTTGTAAAGGGGAAATGCTTCCTGACCAACCTGATAGCCTTCTGTGACAAAATGCCTAACTGGGTGGATGAGGGGAGAGCAGCCAGTACTATCTTCACTTGAGCAAGGCTTTCAACACTCTGCCATAACTTCCTCAACATACAGTAGGGACAGAACAAGTGGAGAGGGACTGAAATCTGACTAAACTGCTAGACTCAAGGGACTGTGTTATCCAGCAGAATGATGTTCAGCAGAAGTCCAGTCACAAGTGATTTTTCCTAGTGATCAACACTGACACTAGCCAATGATGTTGAATATGTTATTGATGTTAACAGTAGGACAGAGTGCTTCCTCAGCAAGTTTGTAGATGATAGAAGTAGGAGGCATGGATAAACCAGAAGGTTGTGCTATTCAGTGGGATGATGATAGGCTGGAGATCTGGGCTGACAGGAATCTCCTGAGCAGAGAAAATGGAAATATCAAGTCCTGCCCCTGGGAATGAAGAACCACCTACAGGCTGGGTGGTGTTTGACTGGAAAGCAGCTTTGCAGAAAATGTCCAGGGGATCCTGGCAGAGACCAGGTGGCAGTGTGCCTCTGCATTAGGTAGAGTGTCACCAGCAGGTCAAAGGACGTGATTCTTTTCTAGTCAGCCCTGGTGAGTTCATATTTGGAGTATTATGTCCAAGCCTGGGATCTCTAGTGTGAGAGCAAGAAGGACATACTGGTTTGAGTTCAGGAACAGAGCGTTAAAATGCTCAAGATACTGGAGCATCTGACATGAGAAGAGGCTGAGAGCTGGGATTTTGCCTTAGACAAGGCGGCTCGGGAGAAACTGAGCATTTTACCCATGTGCATAAAAATAGAATGGGAGGGAGTAAAGAAGATGAAGCCAGACTTTTTTCAGCGGTATTCAGTGAAAGAACAAAAGGCACAAATTGAAATGCGGAAAATATCATTTAATCATGAGAAAAAAAAAGCTTTTTTTGATGATGAGGGTGGTTGAACGCTGTAGCATGCTGCCCAGAGAGGTTGTAGAGAGTCCACACTTGAATATATTCAAAATATGATTGGACATGGTCTTGAAAAATGTACTGTAAGTGACTCTGTTTTGAGCAGGGGCACTGGACTAGAAAAATATCCAGAGATCCCCTCCAGTCTTAAAGATTCTATAATTCTATATTTCATTTCTTAACTACAGTTTCTTTTTCAAGAGTCAGTTTGTATGAATTAAATAGCAATTGGGTAAACACTGGAGATCTCTTCTTCTTTATGACATATTAGAAGAATATGTTTTCCCATCACAGCACAACCATCAAGTACTCTAAAACTATGATATTGTGACATACTTGGAAAAAAATGCAGGACACCTGGTGTCAAGAATTACATTCCAAACATTCTTCCATCCATGTTCAGAAATGCTATCTGCAGTTTGTCAGAATTGCTCTCTTTATTCTATGAAAACATTATAAAGAATAGAAATAAAATTAAATGCAAAGAGAATTAAAAATACAGGGGTATCCCCTCTCTCCACAGCTGATGCATATAAGAACAGATGTACTCAGAAAAATCTATCTAGCCCAATGCACGTCTCAAGTCCTACCAAACCATGCCTCCTCTGGGGAAGAATCTGAAAAAGGCCAAGATCATAGAAACAACTCTCTAGAATTTTCTATTGTCTGTCACCCAATGATTTCTTCAGTGAGGTCACGTCTGCTCATTTAACACCTGATAGCTTTTTCTTTCATCAGTGTGCTCAGTTGCTATATATTATCCATGTAAGCTTTTAGGATGGACAACATTTTGCAGGAAAGTTCTCCATCTGCAGTATGTATTGTCTGCTCTTTGAACCTGCCAGTTCCACATCATGCTCCTTAGCTCTTGTATAGGAATAGACTGTGTGTGATCACTTCTAATCACATTTTCTAAGCCACTGAAGATTTTATTATTCTCTGTCCTCATCCATCTCTTTTCCAGACAGAAGTGATCCCAGCCTATTCCTTGGATGGGAGCTATTCCACACTTCTCAAGGCTCTACATAGCTCTGCATGTTTTCCATCTCCTGGAGGTAGGGAACTGTGCTGGGGCTGTACACAGTATGGTTATAGGTATAATTCGACTCTGGATTTAAACACTGGCATAATACTGTTTTATATTTTGTCCCCTACTTCTTTTCTTATAATTCCTTACACTTGGTTTGCCTTTTGACTCCTACTGTGCATTAAGATGATAGTTTCTTATAACTAAGTGCTATTGTATCATGATCTAACCATCACCTGGCATTTATTTACATGCAGTTTCACCTATCATGTCATCTTCCCTTAAATCAGACATCTCGTTTGGCATTTCAATTTATGAAATCAGTGTCATAGTGACTTGTGGAAACGACTTGTCAAAGTTCATCATTTTAACTGCTTAAATAATTACTTTGATGATTTCTGATATGGATCTCATTTCACATTAATTAAAATTTTATTAATTTATTAAAAAAAACTCCAAACACTGGAAAAGAGGGAAAAAATATCCAAATTGTCACAGTCTTGCCTCCACAGTGACCTTTTCCATCTTATTCCAGCCCAATTCCTTTGTAATGCCATTTCTTATAATGTTGTTTGATGGTTTGCCATCACACATACACTTCCATCCTGAATGTGTCTCCAGAGTGCTTTAACTGCCTGTTCTTTCTTCTATATTAATGAATGCAAATGAAGAATATGAAAAAAACTAAAAAAACTTTGGTTTAAACTGCTTACAGCATTATTGTAAGATTAGATCCCAATGAAAGCATTAAAGATGTGCGCCTTCAACCTATATAGCAAAGCTGGAGATCACCTCCATTTTGGAATCAAGAAATACTCACTTTGCTCTCATCTGCTGCACAAAGTTACGTGCTGGCTCAATGGTATTATTGCAAACAGAAAATTCCAGAGTGAATGGAACTTTCTATCATTAGCTCTACAAATTTAGGATGCACGTGTACCGTTCCACTTTTATTTGCAACAGCCCCACAAAATGAGGGAGAACCAATCAGAGCAGTTAGATTAAAATTTCCTTTTCTGCAGAGAAGCAACCAGCACACAGAAATAAATAACAGAGAGAATATCCAGCTTTTTCCTACCAGAATACAAACCATGGGTTTTGGTCCTCTACCATTCCATAAGAGATTCTTGAAAATTCACATGAGCTAAGAGCTCACATATTCAAGACTGCCATAAAACAAGAGAGACTCCCTTGGAAAAACACATGTACATCAAGGTTCAGAAAAAGTAAAAAAAAAAAAAAAAAATTCTTTAACTGGACATTCGGTCACCTGAGTTATGCCTGACCAAATACCAGAACTGAAATATCAACAGTCAAGATACTATACATATGTACATATTAACACACATTCATACATATATATGTACATCTATATGCAACATACTGAAATTAAACATTTAGAGAAGCATCTTTTCACAAATATGTACCTTTTGGAGTATCTACTTCTGAATAGATTAGAAGAGACTCTTCCACACTGGTAAGAATTGCACAATATTTGTTAATGAAAAAAGCAGACATAATAATTTTAAAATATAAGCAAGGTATTTCCATAAAATGAGGATTCTAGCTTTGTAAACTCTAACCTGATATAAAGTGATAAAGGAATTATCAACTGCTTAGAAAGATTCTTGGATCTCTAAAATTCTTACTTGGGTCACAGATGCTTCATGAGAAAGCAATACAAATACCACAGAATCAATGGAAAGTGTTGAATAAAATGGGAATGCTAAAGAAATAAGTACACCAATCACTTAAATCCAAAATGTTATTTGAGATAACCAGGAGTCCTTTATAACATAGTCATATTAAGCAAGTTATATATTACAGCAGAAATTACATGAGAAAAATTAGGATGGCTAATACAAGTTTTCAAGAACAATTAGCTAAAAGGCAACATTAAGTTTTTTTTTAAATGTACCCAAAAATCAAAAAAGTGGATCCATGACATTGCTGTTAAGGTGAGAAGTAAAGATGACAACAGAATGAACACAGAATTTTCTGTTGAAAAGACGGTTGACTACCACCACCACCAAAAAAAAACCAACCAAACAAAGAGAGCTGCCAGGCAGCTACAGCTGTGGGGGGTGAGTTTCTCCCTTTATGAGGCACCCTCATGCACTAGGAACTTGCTCCACCACTCCCACACAACTAGTTAGTAAGCATTTATTTTGAGTCTTAACTACAAACCATTAAATCAGGTCTTACTGGGAAGCCTTACACTGACTGTCCAGAAGTTATGTCCATACCAACCTGTGTAGCTCATGGCTGATTCATAACTCCTTCTTGGAAGAAAAAATGAATGATTGGATTTGAGCAGTCTCAGCATTCTTAACGAAAACAGAAGTGAGTACCTGTTTTGGGAAATTGTCCAATCTGCATCCATTCTTCACTTTTTCTTCTTCCTGACCAATGGTTACCTACAGTCAGGTCATCACCAGTCTTTAATAGTTGTTCAAGTGTGGGTAGTGATTTAAAGCTGAGCTGACCTAAGCCATAAATTTGCTGTCCTTTCACACAGTCAGTTTTATGAATGACCTGCACATTATGGTAGTGAAAATGAGCATGAGGTAAGATTTGTTAAGCGTGAGAGTTCATGGACACAGGCAAGAGAACGCATTATAGGAGGGTAGAGAAGCATGGAAGGAAGGAATGCGCTTCCCAGAATAGAGCTGCTGAAGATCTAAGAACAAAGACAGTTTGGAAAGTAGACTTTGGGGTGATTCAGGTCTTTAAAAAGCAAGATGCCCTCTGTTTTATAGCTTTAAAAAATGCATAAGCAACCAAAGTATTGCTAATGCATATTGGCCCCATTAATAATGTGGTTAACAGCTATTACGTGTTTCTTCTCTTTTATTCAGGGAGAGAACTCTGTGCAGGAGGGTATTTCAAAATGAAAATGCATATGCATTAACACACTCTGCTGGATACTAATGCAGGAGAAAGCTAATTGACAAACAATCTTTGCTTTTGCACAGCTGAGATTTGTGAAAATCTGCAATTTTTGTAGGAAAGTTCATTCTAGTATTTGTCAGAGACAGAAAAAAGTTTTTTCTCACTTGCATATGAAATATACATTTAAATTTTAGAGTATGCTTATCAGAGAAGAAACAATTTTACCCTCTAAAGCAAAACAATTTTACTTACCTAAAATATAGTCATATAAAGGCTTTGATTTATTACCATATGGGAAACTCCAGCAGAGAATGGCCCAAGGCACTTGCAGAAAACGTCCTGTGTTGTTATTAGCACTTTTTTTAGAAATAGTTTTCAAAATATGACTGCATTGCTTTGCTAGGGAAGGACAGAGTCTTCAAGGTTTGGGCACAAATCCAGTCCATTTTTACAGATGCTGCTCTGTAAGAGAGCGCAGTAACGATGAGGAATCCAGGAGAACTAAATACAGAAGTGAAATGACCCGTACTGCATAGCCATAGAGAGAATGGCTTTGTTCAAGGAAGCTCTCCTTCAGGCCCTCTGCCCACCAGCACGAAGTCTGGGTTAAGTTTGCAGCACTCTGCCATCTGCTTATTGCCTGTGTGTGTATCCTTGCTGTCCAGCCAGCTCTCCCTGTCTCCCTGGGTGTGCTCACAAACAGAAGTGCTCCACCTGGCACTTCACCTCAAAGGAGAAGTACATCAGTTCCTATTAAGTTTGAGTAGCACTGAAGTGGTTTTAGTGCAAAGCCAAGGTGCACCTTTTGAGTGAGAGAGCATTACCTCATGGTCAAGCACTGCATAAAGATCTTGTGGCAAGTGACTCGATGGCTTGCTTTTCCAAATTGACAACAGGACTAATCACTGCCATTAATCCGTTCCAGCAGAATTTCTTGGCCAGAACTCAGGACATTCTAGGCACACTATACTATCTATAACTACCTATAATATAAGCTGAGGCTTGCCTTCTCCATAAGGTTACTTATGATTGAAAGAATGGTTTCAAAGAAGCACCAGGATATCCAGACTGTATCTTTTCAGTATCAGCCTATTTAAACATTTGAAGGAACAAGGGAATGTTCTTCCCCCAAAGAAGTATTAATTACATTAGACAATCTGCTATCCTAAATAGCTATTTTAATGTAGAATTATCTATTTTCAGAGATGTCTGGTGGAAGGACTTTATTGGTCTCTAGTGCAGCCTTAGCATATTCTTGGAGTAATTCATTATGGTTCTTCTTATCTGTATCAGCATCTGGTTTTGGACATAAGCATTAAAGACTGTCTTTCTTTATACAATGGTGGTTCCTTCTAGAAAACAAGAGAGTTGCTACAACACTAGAAAGGGTTGAACATTGAACACCCAGGATAAAATGCAGCAAGGAAGATTAATCAGTTCCTAGACTCTGTTTTCTGGAAATTTTTCCTCATCAGGTTTTGGTGTTTGATGGAGAGAAGAGTTTTCTTGTCTTTTTTTGATTCTGACATTAAGAACAACTCAAATCACTGGAAAAAAGGGCAAAAAATTATTCCTGTCTGGATTATAAAGCCTGTAAATCTTGACACTCAATACGCAGTTCAAGTAGTCAGAGATCTGACTGATAGTTCAATGTGTCCAGAGATCTCACAGAGACTTACTCCTGAAAGAAGAAGGTAAGCATGTGAGGAAAAGAGCTTCTATGACCTTGCTAATGCGGTACTGTTTAACAAATGCTGAAATATCCTAAAGCCAGGCATGTTTCTATTTGGTAGGCAGTTCCTATCTGCCAAAAAAGTATCCTATACCAACACTGTAGTCTAAAATAGGAGCATAAAATCAGTGTTAAGTTTGGCTCTAGCTTCAGGTTTCAGAGAAATAAATCTGAATGATTGTATCCTATGTATTCGAAGTTTAAAGTGAGGAAGTGCCACTGGGTCTATCACATAATGAGCCTCCTCAGTGAATGAACAAAACTGTCACAGTGCCTTCTGTGGGAAGCAGCCAGGTATCCCTGATAGATGATGTGTCTGCTGCTTTTAATGGTAGTTAGGTGGTGAATCATTCACTGGTTTTCTCATGCAGCAATCTCAGCAGTGTTTCTATCATAAGTAGTAAATGGCTGCTTCGGTCCTTGTGTATGTATTGACTTGTGGGAGTTAGAGATCTGACATCTGATTTCCTTTCCTCCAGTAGACTAATTCACTGAGAACTCGGGATTATGCCTTAAAATCCAAAAGGGGGAATAATAGTTTGGATTTCCAAATACAGTGGAAAGGATCAGTCCTGTTGGGTACCTCTGGCAGAAGAGCCCTCAGAACTGGAGGAGCTACAGCAAAGTAGCAGTGACATGCCGGAAGTGTGAGTACATAACAGTAGCATAAGTAACAATAATTACATAATAAAACCCCTCCATTATCATGCTTCCATATTCCAGAATAATACTTCCACTCTAAGAACCATAATTCCATACTAAAATCAGTGTTGCCCAACAACATGAGCATGAAAATATCCAGACAAAAATACAGAGGTTAATTGAGTCTAAAAATATGTGAGGAGAGTAACTGAGTGGGCCATATGATGACAAGTGGAATTTGATTTTAGTAACTGTAATTCCATTGTAAAAACAGTGGAACTGCTTATACATTTTCTCAGAGTCATATTTAGTTCATGGAAATGATCTGGGAATCGCTTTGACAGTGAAGTTCAGAATTTTGTTCAATGGTGTGCAACAGTGAAAAATAATACACTAAATATATGGAAGATGATGAATAATAGACAAAACACATTACACAGATCTTCTAAAATACGCAATATTAGTCATCCTAACTAAAAAAGGATGCTTTAGAGTTTCTATGTCATATGAAAAAGAGTTTAATAAGATTGGGACTGTCTACCAAAGAGGAAAGAGGAAAATAAGGTTGTAAACACACAAATGCATAGCAATGATTGGTGGTGCCAAAGGAGATGAGGAAGATTCAGTTACCTTTTTCTTCCCTAAAAGAAAAATAATGTATGTTCAATGAGACTGAAAAGCAACATTTCCAAAACTGAGAAAGGAAGTTCTTCACTGAGTGTCTAGTTAGCAACTGCACTGAACTGTGCAAAGTTTGCAAGAGTCAAAACCCCCTGACATTTATGGGAATAACAAAAGTTTTCAATTAGTGAGAGCATAAGAGTTATGAGCTATACACAACTGCTCGTTTCAAGTTACTACTCATTATGAATTACAGCTGAAATTTTCAAGCAT
The DNA here is from genome assembly GCA_013397775.1 of Eulacestoma nigropectus. Taxonomy (NCBI): domain Eukaryota; kingdom Metazoa; phylum Chordata; class Aves; order Passeriformes; genus Eulacestoma; species Eulacestoma nigropectus. Next base: position 21,278 of record VZTE01002323.1, read on the forward strand.
GACAGATGAACTTTCAGATGTGCACTACACATCCACCTCTGAAAGTATTTGGGCCAGCCCTTGTTTTAAACAAAGTGCTGGACAAGAGGAGTTACAAGTCTCGTCAATGATAGTGGCTCCTACATTCCTGAGGTGGGGAGGTACGGTTTTTTGGGAGGCAGAACTAAAATTGGAATTGTTTATTGAAGAGGCATAAGTACCAGCAAGCCTCATCTTCCTAAGTAGCTGTTGTTAAGCAGCAGCCATTCATCCTGCCATTTTGGAACTGCCCTGCCCTGTTTCCTTATTTTTGCCAATTTGATACATGTTTCCATGGGAACAGAAGCAGCACTAGCCACCAGCTGAGTCAATCTCAGCTGCTGGCTCCCAGTTCTCACGTTTTGTTCTGTTTCCTTGGAAACTGATGTCAAATGAAAGAGAGAAGCAAACCAGCTTTTACTCTTTAGTATTTACTCTTTCTTTGGACCTGCGCTAGATCCTCTGGGCCGATGGAAGGTTTACAGATGACTTTATTGGCCATTAATTTTCCTTCTCTCTGCAACATCTGCCAGCCACCAGAATGTCCCAGCAGATGCAAGTAAGAGTTCTCAGTTTCAGCTACTCCTTGCGGGCCGCCTGCTGAGAGCTACAATGGCAGGGTTTGAAAGCAGGATACAGATTTCAGGAGACATTTGGCTCCCAGAGTCTGTAATATTTCAAATTGGAAGGAAAGAAATTAAATTTATTTGAAAAATAGAAGGGGAAACAGATGGGCGTAATGATATTTAGAGAACAAATTGACTAACAAGTTCTGACCTGCATTAGGCTGAACACCCCCAGAAACTACTTCAGCCAATTAAATTCTTCATTTCATATCGCACATTTGACAAAGTTCTCTCTAATCCAGCTGTTAGCTGACTGAACAGCACAATGTAAACAAATTCCCATAAACGGATCTCTTTATGCATATATACATATATACATATGCAGAAAGAGAAAAGAACGTGATCTGATTTTTTCAAAATGTCAAAGAATTTACTTAAATCTACTTGAGTGCATAATTTGAACCAGTCATCTTCACCAATTCCATACCTACGTTACTCCCATATTATCATGTGAATACAAACACCCGCCCCTACCCCAGCCCACCCCATACTCCTCTGTGTATAATTTTGGACCAAAGAATTTACCAGGCCCTACAACAGCAGTGTTATAGATGAAAATGGATATTAAAGAAAAAAAATCCACATCTGTGCAGTTGAATCCAAATTTTCACATAACTTTCATTTTAAAAATGTAGAGACAACGCAATTTTACAAGATAAAGTCTGTCATAAGGAAAAGTTTTATATTTGATGGCCACAGCTCAATTAGTTAACTAGTTCTTCAGGTATAGCACCATGCTCACCTTGGACTTTCAGACATAATATATGCACTCCTTCCTGAGTATTCTTTACATCACATCTCAGTTATTTTTGCACAACTCTCACTTATCACTGACTTTGCATTACATTATTGTGAGTAACTTTTGGAATTGTATATCTATATATAGTTGAATTCATGTACGGTCCAAATAGCAGCTCAGTAGTATGAATTTCTTCAGGTTCCAGGAGCAGAAAAGACAATCCCACAGAAAAGACAATCAGATACCCAGGAACGGTATTTACTCCTCCAGTCTTTACATCCCTTTACTGAGGACATACTCACATATCTAGGTGCTCAGAGAGCTGTGTCAAGCCAGCTAATGTGATTTTGTTCTGGGTTAGGGTGTTGGTTTTTAGTGGGAGGGAGAAAAGCTGCTTGTATTTCTATGTCTGGCACAGAGCCAATCACCGAAGGCTCTGGCGATGGGCAGGTTACTAGCCCAATCAGACAAGTTAGTTACGCCTCTGTGATGACATATGTAAGAAAGGAAAAAGCGAGGGAAGTTCTCTTTCTTCTTCCAAAGGGTGGTGACGCGGCCGCTGGGGCCCATCCCGGCAGGGGCCACCAGGGCTGCGTGGCCGGGGCCCTCCCGAGGCCGGGGCCCTCCCGAAGCCTGGACCACGCGGCTGGGGCCGCCCGTGTGGTGCTGGCAGGGACCTCGTGTCCAGTGACGAAAACATGGCGAACAATTCCCCGACACAGAGCACGGACCAGATCAACCTTTTCAGCACATTGAAACTCTATAAGAACTTTTCAGTTGATAGAACTTGAGAACAATAATACCTACGGGCAACAGTTTTCTTCCGAGTCAGAGAAAAAGAAGAAGTGAGGACACGTGAGGAGAACCAACGTGGCAGCACCGAAGTCACTGAAAAGAAGGAGAGGGAGGAGGTGCTCCGAGCGTCAAAGCTGAGATTTTTCTACAAGCCGTGGTGAGGACTAGAATACAACAGTTTCCCTATAATTCATGAGGTACCTGGGGGAATGCAGAGATCCACTTGCAGCCCGTGAGGAAAAGTGCCCGCGCTGGAGTGAGTGGATGCTGAAAAGCTGTAATCTAGTGAGCAGCTTGAACAGAGAGAGAGGACCCTTGCTTCCAGAGATAGAGAACCCTTGCTTCCAAACTAAAACAGCTTATCCTTAAAAGATTAAACCCCATGAACTAAAAAGACCCATGCTGGGCAGTTGTGGGATGACTCCTTGGCCCGTGGGAGGGACTCACATTACAGCAGGTCAGGCAGGGCTGCTATTTCGTGAAAAGTAGAACTATGCTAGAGAAATTGACAGAGAACCGTCTCCCATGGGAAGAACTCCATGGCACAACAGAAAAAGAACTCCTTTCCCTGAACGAACTGAAGAAAGATTCTTAGAAAGACTGACCAAAACTCCATGTTTTGGAGAGGGAAAGAGGGAGGGGGCTGGGAAGAAAATAGGTGTTCTAAAAGTTTATTTTATTTCTTATTACCCTTTTAAATTTTAATTCTGTTAAAAATAAATTTTCTTTATACTGTTTAAGTTTTGAACCTGTTTTGCCTTAAAGTGTTTTCCCCTAATCCTTATCTCAACTCATGAAGTCTTCATTTTAATTTCCCCTCCTCTGCTCAGTTATAGCAGAGGAAAATACGTGAGTAGGTTTTTGGGGGTGCCTGGCACTTAGCCAGCCTCAAACCCCAACAGTTAGTTATTTAAATGAAAACCTTAGGCAATTGTAATTGTTTTAAGTCAGTCTTTTCTGTCTTATTCAAAAATATGTAAGAGGTACTCAATTTATTTAATCTATTTATGGGTTTTGTCTAGCTGAACTAAAAATCAAATCTATAATTCCATCTTCCTCTATATCAGAAAGACTTTACATCACAAACAAAACAACATTTAGGTTTGCTGCTGCAGCTGCAGTAAGGAAAGAGCATTTCACTTTATGTTGAGCTTCTCAATGTCTGTCCCAAATTCTTCACAACCAGCCCTCATTTATATTTTCTGAAATAAATTGGCATAACCTTTTCCACTGAACAATAGAGATACCAGCACAAAGACTGGGACTTGTCCTGAAGGACTCTACTGGCTACATCCCTCCTTACTAGAAAATGAACTTTTATTTATTTCTTAGTTCTTTTTCCTTAATCTAAAGAACTTCATACCCATTTGAGGGCTTCTCTCTTATTCCATGTCTATTTTCTTTCTCTAAGAGCCTTTGATGAAAGAAATTGATGAGTCCTTTTTTGGAGACCTAGCTGGCTGTGTCAGCTTCTATTCGTGTCTGCTGGCTACTTCAAAGGACTTCACTAAGTTTTAATGACTTGTTCCTTCACAAGTGCGATGTCAACTCCTCCTCAGTGTAGCATATCAATTTCTAATTCTACTCTTGATTATAATTTTTATAAGTTGGCCTACTACATTAACTTACAATTTTAAGGTTTCTACTCTGTCTTGAAAACATGGCAAGATATTTGCAACATTTTGCTCAGATATCAAAGCAGTTCTGAGCTAATGATTACATACTGTTGTCAGTACTTTGACTATTATTCTTTTGAATTGCTTTAGAAAGCCTGGGAAAATAGAATCTTTTTTACATTGATTTATTTCTGATCAGTTTCTCTATTCCTACCAGCAACTCCAGTCACCCCTCAGTGAGTTCTTCAACAGGGTTCTAGCACAGCAATCTCCAAAAATCCTTCCATTGAGAATTTTGCTGAACAAAGCAGCAAAGCAATCATTTAATCATTCTACATAGCCTTATTTTCTGCAAGCAATGGTCTTCTATTCTGCTTAAATATTATTCCCAAGATTCTGTGACAAACTTCCTGCTACCGGTGTTTGCAGAGAGATATATTATTCATTTTTCATTTATTGTAAGAAGTTTTTTTAGACTGCTTTATTGTCTTCTACATTTAACTTACCAGACTTTATGATCCTGTGTATTTTCCCCATTTGGATACAATTTTATTTTTTTGAAGGATATCTTCCTGCTGTTTTGTCATATTGAGTCTTTTCTTTTTCAAGTCTTACTTGATGCTTTGTATGAATTTACTCTGTGTCTCAAATATGAAGTTCTTAATACTCTCTAGACCACCTGCAAAGATTTAACTCTCTACAGTTTTTAGCCTCTCTTTAAGAGGCTTCCTCAATTTAATGTTGTTCTGCTTTCTGAAGTTGAGTACCACTCTACAGATCTTTTTTGGGTGTTGCTTCTTCAAAGCTATCAAAACTAAAAACGATGCATTTGCAGCTACAGAAAACTCTCAGATATCAAGGCTTTGGAACAGATTCTATGTGCTATTCAGAATGGAATCAAGGGTTAATTCTCTGTCTGTGGGTTCTCTATCTGTTGAATTACAAATCAGTTAGTCTGAGCAGCATATTTGTCCAGTTTACACAGCCGTTTTTTTTTGTTTTGCAATGTTTTTGAGTCCCTCAACAGATCAGTCAAAGCTGACCTTCTGGCTTGTTGTTTAGTAACGTGTGTCTGGCAGCATTGTTATACACTTGGAATACAATTCTTTCTCACTCACTGAAATGATTAATTTGGTAATATGAATTGACTTTTCTTTAACATACTGCACTGCTCTGACACTAGCATGGCCTACTAATCTTTCCTGCACATTGGTATTTTTGTTATCGCAACATCCTCTTATAAGGTTTCCTCATATTAGTTTCTGCATTTTACATCTATGTCAATGCTAGAAGCCCAAATAGGATGTCTCATTGATCTCTTTTTCTCTTCTGTGTCCTCTAAAACAGCACCTCATTCAGATTTTTCCCTCTATATCATGTTTATTACCATCCCAGGACAAACTAGGGTGAAATCTTAAGTACTAGTATTCCAGATGTCAGAATGTTGTTTATTTTAAAATACTGATAATACTATCGTAAGAATGCATAAGAGGAAACATCACAGAAATAACTACTCGGTACTAAGACATCAAGCAATGCAAAGACTGCTGCCCTGCATAAACATGTGTTAAAATTTTACACGAAATATTGACACTGAGTATGCAAGGTACTACTTTTATTGAATCTAACACTAATGCAAGATCTTTTTACCTTGGGAATTATAAAATGTAGTCCATTTCCCCTACAAGTTATTATTTATTAAACATTATCACTGTCTAACTTCCAAGGCCACAGAGATCCAATCTCTTTCATAGATATTTGTGTAGGGAGAAGATAAGCCAGTCAGAGGCTTTCAAGCTAAACTCTAGAGTAAAAGAGTTACTACACCACAGAATTGTAGAATCACAGTATATTCAGAGTTGGAAGGGACCCACAAGGATCATCGAGTCCAGCTCTTAAGCGAATGGCCCGTACAGGGACTGAACACATGACCTTGGCATTATTAGTACCATGCTCTGACCAACTGAGCTAATTACGAGCAAGAGATGAGTGTGAGTGCGTGTGTACACACAGACCCTTTCAGCTGTACTAATTATATAATTGAATTATGACATGGCGATTGCACAGACTCCACTTTCTAAAGGATTTTTTTATTTCAGACTGTGGTTTCATTCCAATGCAGCTAAGCAACTGAAATTAGAGCAAGCTGGTTTTCTATGTATTTTTTGTCTTGTGGCTGGAGTCTCTTTGGCTAAGAGTGAAGCTCCCCTATACTGGGACATTTAAAATATCTGTCTTTAGACAAAGGGATAAACTCACTCTGTCACCCTTCTCTTAGAGGAGATACTACCAGAACCTCTCCTCCACACAGCTGGCTGTTTCCAGCGAATCTGTTGCAGTTCTATGTCCTTAAGAGTTGTATCTGCTCAAATTTGTCAGATTTGACTGAAACAGGCAACATTTATTAGGTAATAGGAAAAAACCACACAGAACACCCTAGCACATAAACATTGCCTTCTTAAGAAAACAGATCAGAAAGAAAAAAATGGTAGAGCCTTGCAAAGCTCTTCCACAGCCGCATCCACAGAAGCACCATAATTCCTCATGGGCAGTAGAGCCCAAGAGCCCAGCCAGTGAAACAGTGTAGGAAGGATGCACTTCAGTTCACATGACAGGGAGAAACAGTCTGGCAGGAACCTAGCTCAGATCTGAGCATAAGCGCAGAGCATTTTGATTATGACAAAAGACGTGAATTATGATGAAAAAAGCAAAGTCCTAGTTCAGCCTAGGAAGAACTTAATGAGGAAAAAAGTGGTTGGTCTCTCCACTGGTTTGAAAAATTAGCAAAAGGAGAAATATTACAGCTAGTGCAACTAGGAAAACAGATGAATAGAGGTAACATTATGGATTAATTTCCTTTTTTTTTATACTGCTGCTTGAAGTTGAGAAGCCCTTTGTGTCAGCAAATGCTTTTGTGTTATGTGAAAATCAAGCTTAGGAAATGTACATAGGAACACCTTTACAGTTCTTCTGCAGATCAGCATACAGTTAGGGAAGTTTTAAAGTCATCCCTGCCTTGGTCTTTAACCTGTTTGCTTTTATCCAGCAATTTTACTATCTATATACCATAAATTACTTCCCCTACTGATGACTAGAGGATCTGGATGCTTTGTGGTTCAGTCATTAAAACTTTTAATATGGTGTCTTATGGCAGCCATAGCTGTGCTTTTCCTAAAGAAACCATACCTGTGGGGTCAGGATGCCAAAAACCAGTCTGAAAACTGACAGACCCAACATCCCATATGATTTCTGCCTTCTGTAAGGGGCAGAGAGCCTGCAAAAATGCCTTCACTTCCCTTTGTATTTTTAGATTTAAGCTGCCTATCCTCAGTTTATAATGTATGGATTGCATGGACTTTGCAAACAATTCCAGAAAAGGAGCCTGGATTTTTAAGTTCTGAGTTTAGGAACTCTTTAAAAAGTTATTGATAATTTACTTCTGTTCTTGCATTGAAATGAACTATTTTGTGAATAATAGTAAAGAGCACAGGACATTACCAGTCTTTAGCCTTCTTGTCTTGGTTCCTTTGATTGATGTGTTTATGAAGACACAACTAACAGAGGGCCACCTGATAGAAGCCAAATGCAGAACTATCACGTAGGAAGTTGATGAGTATTTACAAACAGCACTCAAACGGTTCATTAGCTACAATGACTTATTGCATTCATGACTTTGGAGCCTACATTTAGTTAAATCTTTATCACTTGGAGTAGCATTAACTGACAGAAATAATCCCTTTAAAATTATTTCATAGAATCAAGTGGGACAAGAAATATCCACTACAAAATATTCCTGAAATAAAACGGAAACTTATCACCAGTAGCGTTTACTTTGTGGCAAGTATTTTTCAAATACAGAAAAGATAATATGTGCTCAATCAAACTCAACTAAAGAGTTCACCATTACACTTTAAAAACCTAAAAATTAAAAAAGAACATAATAACAACAACAACAACAACAATAATAATAATAGCAGCAAAGACAATTGTCATTTACTTTTACACAGGAGTTTTTGACACCTGAAGAGGTGTGCTTCAGGAAAGCAAATTGCAGTTCAGCTCACTGCTTTTATAATAACATATTTTATGCACATACAATACTTTAATGACTATATTTGCTAGCACAATAGTTTTATTTCCTTCCCACCCCAAATCCATGAGCTTAAAAAATATTCCGTGCAGCTTACAGTAATAGCTAAGAGCTCTAACAGTAAGTTCAAGTCAATTCTATGCTGAGGGATCAAAATATTAAACATTGTCATGTGTGCATTCAGGGAATGTCACTTTGCATGGGCTTATGTAATTCCAGGAGAATTTCAGTTCTTATACAAAGTTCAGGCAACTGGTGTGCAGCCCCATGGTCTGGAAAGCCCCAAATGTGGAAAAAACACACAAAGTTTTTAGTGTTATGCATAAGACGATCAAAGAATTTACACTGAAAAGTTCAGATGGAAATTGCAATCATTTAAAACTACAATAAATATTATTTTTCAAATATATGGTATTTATGGTTTAACTTCATAGTTACTGCTGCTGTCTATGGACATTTTACTCAAGTGAATGTATTAGATATCAGGGTCTTTAGTTATAACTAAAGTAAAAAGTAAAATTCCTTCTATCTGAGATTATTTTAATTGGATTTTGTAACTATTTGTCATAATATGTTTGGATTTAGATGGGCATAGAAACTGTTAACAATATTGACAACTGAAATACCAGTTACAATACAGTTGGAGCAAAATGAAGTAAACAAGGCTCACAACAAGCTGCTATGGCTTCAAGCTACACACACATAGACCAGAAGTGTCTCCAGAAGACAAATTTCAGTTACATTTTCAATTTTTTGTTGACAACTGTATTAGCTGGGAAGTCTTTCAAACTCTAGGGAATGACTGAGAGAAATCTTTTCAGACTCTTAAAATTATTTCTTCAAAGGCATCCCTTGCAGTTTTAGAGGCATTGTTCTAGGGTATCTTCTACAAATTATACTCAAATAAAAATTAAAATCTTCTCCTAATAAAATTCCAGAGCTACACTGCAAAGTAAGAACAAAGTAAAAGCAGTGGAGTAAAATAGTATATCTTTTCTTGTGAAGGTTAACATCAGAAGAGAAAACTACTGTTCTTTTTCTTACTGATTGCCAAGTATGGGAGAAGAAACTAACACTTCTAGATTGTCTTCATACAATGTAGTTTTCAGATATCACCAGTTTCCATGTTGGAGGCAATAAACTCTCAGACACTACAAAACTACATACAGAGAGATGGTTTTTTCCTAGGCATGAATTGTTGCTGCCATGTTTCTTGCAGTCAGTTTGTCCAGAAAGCTCTATTTCAGCTCCACTTTAGAAACCAACCAGAGTGCTGGAAAGTGTCTACAGCTGGCATTAAGCTGTTACCTCCTGCCTATCAAAATTGCTCATGTGACCTTTATTAAAAGAGGAACAATCAGTATGGGTGCATGCACATAAAATTACTGAAAATAAATATAGCGGTAGGTAACATAATTCCTGACCATCTCTGCAAAGAATGCATTCTAAGCAGTGACCTCTCCTGCACTTATCTTGAATGAGCTCTTACTGAAATCCACTAATGGGTTCTGATAATCTATTATTTATTGCAAAAGACTCTAATAGAGAGTCTTAGCAGAGGACTCTCCTGTGTTTACAACCCTTGCAAATAAAATCTCTCACAAGTGACAGAAATGTGGCACCTGCAACTACATACATGATTTCTTTTAGTTGCAGTTGTTTCTTTTCTGTTTGGTTTTAAAAACCAGAACCCTTCCTCCCCCAAAATACACAGCTTGACTTGCTTTCATTTTGCCTAGTGCATCTTTAGCTTGATCTTATGGAAAGCTGTAGATACTGATATGCAACCATAAGTATTATTTGGGCTTGAGGACATACCTCCATGTTATACTTTTCCACTGTCCTCCTCAAAGGATCCACAACCTGCCAGCAAATCAGGATGCAAAGATCAATCAGTAGCATCCCTCCAACTATCCCCAGTAGCTTCTGGTCTTTAATGATCTGGAGAGACAAAAAAAAAAAAAAAAAAAAAAAAAAAAAAAAAAAAAAAAAAAAAGAAGAAGCAGGGAGATTCCCATGAGCCATAAATAGACCCTGTACAGCTTTATTCCTATATAGGGAGAAAAACACAGGTTGCTAATAATAAAGGTTTTTAACAATGAACAAAGAAAAGAAATATAGAAAGATGAAAGGAAGACAAATTATTCTAGTTCATTTCACAATTATTAGAAGTATCTGAAGGGCTTTCCAACTTCTAAAAAGACTTTGGGAGGACTCTTCAACATTAATATTGAAATCCAGGTTTAATATTAACTCCTGGAAAATGAGAAAAATATATTCTAGGGAGCCACTACTGTGTTTATGCATGCAAATGTGGAAAAATGTTCCTCAACCTCTCAGAGTAGCAGGAGTTGAGGTAGTTTCCACTAAGTTTTAGTGCTCACTTTTTCATAACCTTCTTGGATGTGGAAAACACAGACGGTATCAAAAGTTTATTTTGGAGGTTTTGTGTGTCTATGTGTTTAATATTTGCCTCTGTTACCCAGGGAGCAGAAAGGAATGATGTATTTTTTCTATATTACAAAGGTCAGAGGCTTTAATGAACATCCAGTGTAAAACATGCTTTTAATTTTGCTTGGGGTTTAAGTTCAAAAAAGAAAAGCAAGGGTTGCTGATAAAAATAAGAAGCCAAACCATGTATTAGTCTTTTATAACTGCATGAAATCCCTATGTCATTTCTACTGTTGTACACATAGCAACACAGAAGAAATATACTGCAATTACATAATTTCAGTTGCAAAATTGTAAGCATGTTGAAATATCAGGCTTAAATTAATATTATTTCAGTCTATGAGTCTATATGAGTCTACGGTCATGGTTTCTTAATTAATATGTACCTCTATTACTAAGAACACTCATCCAATGGTCAAAAGTTATTGCAAAATTGCTTTAACATGGATAAACCCACATATTTTTTTCAAAGTTTTCAATCTTGGAAACAGTTGACTTAATCCAAATGAAATATTCAAAAATATTAAGCCTGAGAAGCTTAATAAAGTTGTGATAATTTCAGTTCAATTTGATGAAATTATTAGGATTTTGAAAATGCATTAAAAAGCCAGAAGTGTCAGCTAATCTTAATAGAGGCAAGGTTAGTATTCCTGTGTAGAATAAATTGTATTTACATTAAATTCTTATCAAGCTGAAAGAAATGATAAAAAAGAAGAAAATTTGAAATAATGTAAGAAGAAATTTAGGAAGTCTGGTTTTCATATTGCTTGGTGTGATATATTTTTTATTTTAAAAGATGTTTCGGCAACATTTTTTGTTAATCTGCTGGTTTATTTTATAGATAATTTGGAATAAACTAGGAGTAAAATAAAGGCTAAAAATCAGAATGAGGTAAAGGACTTGATACTTTATTTTCATTTCCCGAGACCAGTTATGTAAATCCATGTAGCTATCATCACCATAAAGGACTGGAAAACGATGCTTTCCATGTCTGTGACAGTAATGGAGCAGTACATCCATCTCATCAGAGATAACGAAAGCAGATATGAAGCAAAGATTCTCAGACACAGCTTGGTCCCTTGTATTCTTTGGGAAAACAGAACTATGTCTGACCTTTTAGCTGTTTATCGAGTGGCAATCAAAGCTGAAAAAGAACAGGTTAGCCTTTGTTATAATAGCCCATGAGTTTTTTAATCTCTTTTCTAATGCCTGCAAACAGGCCTTGAGTGAAACATACCTAGTACTGCTCCTAATATCAGTGGAGATATGGAAGAGAAAACAAGGGGGAGTCAAGTCCAAAGAGATTTTGGATTTAGATGGAATGTAGACACCTCAACTCAAATTTCTTTTCCTCCCTCTTAAATAGCTAGGGAATTTATTGTATTGGTATATTTTAGTTGGTCTTTCTTTTTAACTGATTGAGTTTATTTTACCAAAGTAGGCTGTTGAACTATTACGTGTTGAGCCTTTCTCAGTTGCCAAGGGGCAGGGACAGAAGCCTTTAAAAGGCAATTCATCCCACCTATCTTGGGTACAACAGGGTCAGAAAAATTAGTGTTCTGAAACATGTCCCTCTTTTCCTCACTCCCCACCCGCCAAGCGCAGGTGAAGACAATTAACTTGTGCTAAAAATATGCATTTGACAAGCTTAAAGGTATGTGAAAGCATCTTGCCAGAAACATCTCCCTCTGCTCTCCTAAGCCAAAAAGGTTCCTTGAAAAAAAACCCCCAAAATATCTTATCTTTCTAATGAAAATAGTGCACATTTTACCTAGGATGGGTAAGCAGCCCAATGTCTTCCATATTTGTATGGACTATATTCATATTGAAAGTAAGGTGGCATTGGATGCAGATTTACCAACCCCTGACAATCACACTGGTAGAGCAATGCCAGAAGGAAAAGAGTGAAAGGATATTATTAAAATCAGCAATACTGAAAATCCACTCACAGGATCAAAATAAGTAACTTCCTACTCATGATCACATTGGTAGTGTGATCGCATCACTTCTCCTTGCTCTTGTATCTCTTTCATTCGTAGCTGACCTTGCACTACTGCAGGTATTTTAGTTCACTTGTAAATTTGGTAACCTTTGTTTTGGACAGGTAGTTATTAGAAAAAAAATAGAGTACAGCAAACAGTGGAGCTCTTCCTTGGATACCTCTTGGAGTAATTTTTCCTGCATTACTCTGCCCTTTTCTGGACAGAAGGGGAGTTGTATAACAGCAGCTGTCACTGGCAGCGGGTATTATTCGTGCCTTACTTCTGCCAGACAGCCAGGAGGAAGGCCAGCAAAAGAAAGCCCATAAGATAACCTAGGTGACCTGCACCACTGTGATGAGCTCTGCAAAACACGGTGGTACTGGTGCTGCAGCAGGGTGAGAAGGCTGAACTGACACTCGTCTGTCCTTGGCAAAACCACTGCTGAAATACAGCTCTGAAGCAGAACTCTCCACCAGAATGCTAGCTTTCAGAACAAAACGCTGAGGGTCAATTATTTTTCACTTCTGCCAGTCATCAGCAGCTTGTCCTAAGAGACTTGCCCTGAGAAGTGCCACTGGTATGCCACTAACAGCACTTCTAAAAGGCTTGCTGCTCTCCCCCTGCCACCTGCAGGAAGCCCAGCTTTTCCTCTCCCCAGCCATCACTCCCACCCACTAGAACTCCTTAAGTTCAGTACATTCACTCCTTGGGAAACACCAGATGCACTGAAGGAGTCTTGACTCAGATCTTGCGAATCCAAGAAATTCTCTGTCTGACAAAAGAAAGTCACGAGCAACTTAGGCTCCTCACAATCAAAATGTAATTCTTCTTTAAGAGGAAGATTTTCATTTTTTCTTTTTTCATTTTCCTTCTAGCATACAGTAAATCAGCCTTTGGAGAAATACATGGTAGCTAACAAAATCCATTTTTGCAAGTGCTCCTGAATCCTTGCTGAAGCCAAGCTCTCACACAGCAGCAACTGTGAGTCATATTTTCTACCATCTGTGATTGGATAGGTGAATCTGTCTCATCCTGGCAGATCTGTACACTGTTATAAATGCCATTGCCACCAGTCTGGACTACATGTCTGGATATGAAGCGATCTGTCCTCAAAACAAATTTGCTCATAACAAAAGCTGGTAGGCCATTTTCTTCTCAGCAACATTGCTGTATGAGCAAATGAAAATTATTCTGAAAACTGGTGACCATGAAGACAGATCAAAGTTCTTACTCTCCGCAGACCTTGCCATCTGATCATAGGAGATGTCTGTCTAAAGCTCTGGGATAAAGTTTCTGCTCATGGAAACTCTCGAGGATTTTCTAGAACTATCACAGGCTGTACCACCTGCCATGGTAACTTCAACTGTCCATTTGGCTATTATTGCACGAACCTTTTGTTGGTTTTTTTTTTCATCTGCTTTCTAAAGCATATCTATTGTGTCCTGGAGGACACTGTCATCCACCTGTTTGTGGGATCACCTGGCAATCTGGCAATCAACAGTAATTAAACATTAGGTTTGTTTATTATAGTTATGGCTAGGGAAAACTTTTTGTTACTTCTTACTAGAAACCAACTCTGAAAATGTTTATGACATAGACCTTAAAGCTGAACTCCATTCCAAACTAGGAAGAGAGTCTTGCATATGAAGACTTACCCTTTTCTCCAGGATGCAACATTAGTTTTGTACTCTCTGAGTTCCACAAACAGCTTTTCAGCATGACTGAAGAGTTAATTTACTCCTGTCTTTTCTTCAGAGTTAGTTTCCTTGTTAGCAGGTCACCTCCCTTTGTCAGAATAAAATATCTTTAAATTTAAAGCTATATTAGCTAAATCTTTGTGGTTTGCTTGTTTGTTTGTTGGGTTTTTAATTGAATTCATAGAAACATAGAAAGACTGGGAGTGCTTTTGCATTTATTCATAGGTTTTGATATAAATATATATGTTTTCTTTTTCATTTAAAATGCAGGTTTTTTTTCTGTTTAAGAAGGCAATTCTGGTTTCTTTTCTGTAGATCAACCCTTTCTAGTCTAGCTGACAGAGCAGTCCCTTGCCTTCTGGCACTAGCTGGATAAACACTTAATGTTATTAATTAACTTTTTTTTTTTCAGTTGTCTCTTTCCCAGACTCCTGGGATGGAATCTGTAGAGAGAAACTCTTTTTAAAGGATCTCTCTCTGAAGCTTCCTAGACCTTATTCAATTAAATGAAATATCACTGACATCAATTATAAAAGCTCTCAGAAATCTGAAACCAAATATTCCTCTTTCTTCATACAGAAATCCTGCTGATTGGAGTCCTCCCTCTGAACTGGAGGGGAAAGAAAGAAAATAGAGTTTGCAGGGAAAAAAATTGTGAAGTCTGCGAGCCTGCAAAAGGGACCATAAAACCACCCATGAACTTGCCTTCAGGATACTCTCTCCATTGCATAAACTACCCTTTCATTTCTCTCAGGATGGCTGAGGGACACCTTTGGCTTGCTTCCCTACATTAAGTGGGTCGGCACAAGTGGGATGGTGCCAGAGGGTTGGTGATGCGAAGTCAGTGGTGGGTGGGAGAACTTTACCATATGTGGGCTGAGGGAGATTCTATCTTAGAGTTATTAAAGCCATTAATATTTTAAAGAACTATACTGTAATACATTCTTAATTTCTATTGTGTAATGGAATGAGGAAAAGGACTATTGAAAACACATTATACATTGTTCTCAGCAGCTCCACAATGTTTTTTTAAACAGCTATTATGAGTAGTTCCTATAATAGATTTTATGATTACTACTGGCAATACCTCAAGCTGCAATTACATTAGTTTTAATGAGTGAATGGTAACATTTTAAAAAAACGTGTCATAGTAGTAGGGTTTTTTGACCAGTAAGTCACTGGGAGTAAAAAGCTAAGTTTTATTCTCTTAGAGGTATTTTGACTGATTTCATGGAAGATTTGTATATCTACTTATAAATTTAAAAAAATACATTTCTGTTTCCTGTGAGGATCTACTGTGATACCTGCAGTCTAAGAACCTGATGACTACTTTCCAGGATAGAGGAGTGTGTGGTACTCCTGACAATAATGGACAGTTGGATATGATAAAAAACCTTGGTTTTGAGAATAGTCACGAGCCTGCTGAAGCACATATTTCTAAGACGTATCTTTTTCAGTGACTCCTGTTGAGAATAATTCCATCATTGGGCAGACTCACCCTCCCAGTAATGGTATTGCAAATATGGAGGTGTTGATTCTATGCCCCGCTGCCAGAAGAAGCTATCTGATTAGGAGACACCTTTCCTCTTTTCCAACACATATAAAAGAAAGTGGGAACATCCTAGTGGTGGTGCTCCCTAGGGGAAGCAGAAGATAGAAACTTTTCAGAGGTTAGAGATGGAGAGAGATTAAGTGATGGGTTAAAAAAAAGTTATAAAAATCCTCATTTTTGAAAGCCTGAGCCTCAGTTATGACTACAATGCACTAGAGAATTGGAGAGGTGATTGTTTTAGTAACATTTCTAATACTATCGTAACGAGCATACAGAGTGATATAAAATGACTATTTTTCACAAAACTCTTTTGAAAGGACAAAAATAAAAAAAAATTTTAATCTAAAAATGGCACTAAGAAATCCAGCTTGACAGCATTAGAACCAACCATTCCTGCTGGTGTTCTGGAGAACAGTCTTAGAAACAAGCCTCAACATTGTGTTAACTTCTGCTCACAACCATAAGTAAAGCAAGACATGCTGCCTTGAGAGACAACGTGCTGCATATCCCAGCAACACAGCAGGTCAAATTCACCTTTGAGAGAAATGCTCTTGTTAAGTCAAAGATCACGTGGGCCATAAATGTAAAGGAATTTCTACGAGAGCTGTGAATTCTCATCCTTGGTGTTAAAAGGAACCAAAATCTTCAGGAAAAAAAAGGTGCATGAAGGATATGAATGTTCTGGAAGAAATATTCTGATTTTGTTTGATATAACATTAAAATACCTAGACTTTAATATTTTCCTTAATGAAAAATTCTGTGGGAAAGCATACTACATCGTTACCAAATAGCGGGGAACTTCAATGCACTTGATTACATTTACAATCCAATTTCAAGCTATTCAGGAATAAATTGCCTCATACTGTATAGCAACATGTTCTTTATTTCTCTGTCATCCAATAGTCTCATAATACATAGAAATTATGGTTGTAGCACCATTTATGAGCACTTACATTTCACATGGAGTTTTCGTTGTTTTTGTCACTGCTGAGGTTTAGCCTTATCAAACTGTACCATGCAGAAATTTCCATACATAAATTACTTCAAAAGTGGATTTTTCTCCTAGATGTACAGTTCATTAGCTCAGCTTCTTTCTGTGACAGGAGCTTGAGATTTAGCTTCATGTTCCATATTTATATGAATGTAAATTTTAGAAATGTGATTCCTGTTCTTCCTTGGTTGGCATTTTGGCTGATCAGCCCTTGTGAAAACCAGGATGCTTATTTCACATCTAAGTTTGGCTTCTAAGATTACAATGAATATTTTTAAAGCTTTGGACTTAAAATTTATTGTTGTAACTGTTTGGAGGGAAAAAAAGTCAAAATAATTTGGTTTCCACTTACATCACTTTAGGAAATACTGTATCTGTATATTAATAAACCATGAAGACATACCTGAATAATTTACACTGCACTGTAAGTATCAGAGATTACTTGGTCCAGTGGTAAATATTTATAATGAAAAAAAAATCCTAAACGTAAGAAAACTTCAAACTGCTGTCTTCTTTGTTACTCTCAAAGACTGAACAATAACACTGAACATTTCTTTAGGTATCCATATGCTGGTTCATTTTCAGCAGATGGTCCCTAATGGATTGTTGCACTGTTGGTATGGTTACCCAAAGCAAATTTTTGGATCTTGACACATCTCTTTTCCAGACTTATGATCTCTCACATATATTTTGTAGGATACAAGTGTATCCTAGGGGAAATCCATCGTGTAACTTTTTGTTATACACACAAAAAGCTCTAGGTAGATTGAAAAAAAAGTCCTGGAAAAGTAGAATATTTACAGTCTGAAAACTGACCTGGAAAAATATTTTATAACAGAATTTACAGAAAGAACCGATTAGACAACACAAACTACATTTATGCTAATTCAGAACTACGTCTACATGGGATTTAAGTGAATAAATGAGATGTGGCCTGTGAGGTTCTGACCTAAACCCTCTGTCAACGTAATCTGAAGAACCTTGCTTCATCTATTTTTAAAAGATTAAGATAATGGGTAACTTTTTAAAAACTTCTTCAGAACTTTAGTGAGAAAAAATATAGATTGTAATAAATTCGAAATTCCATAGGTGGCTTGAGAAACTTACCAAAAATTTTATAGCTAGGGATTACACTCATTCTATAAACTTTCTCACAGAGGTTTTCAAGTGAGGGATGGGCACAGCAATCAACAGACACAAGTTGAGAAGGCAGCAGCACATAAACTCGTAACAGTGTAGCCTCCAGCTGCTTTCTTCTCCTTGTTTCCCTGCCCAGGGACACTGTGCAGTCACAGGAACTGGCAGCTTCCCTGCAGCTGGCACCTTGCAGGGCAGGAGCACACAGCCAGCTACTGCCCACCCCGACTTGGGGGATGAGGACAGGGGACTGCTCAGGGTAGCCCATGTGCCCTGATCCCCAGAAAGAGCCTGGATGGTTCTTACCCCTCCCAGTTTTCTATGCACCTGTTTATGAACCATTAAATATACAAAGTATGGAGTTGGAGTGGCCAGATTTGTGTTAAAAATGGACTGTGAAGGCAATGAGCTAAAATGTCTGAGAATTCCTGCGCTGCTTCACTCAGGCAATAAATTTGCTTCTCAGTAACAATGAAACAAAAAAATAATTTCTGAAAAATATGCTCAGAGAGATTTCTACAGTGTAACAAATAATTCTGGAAAGTAGTTATTTTTCTTCATTTGGCACTTAACTGTCTTATACATGAGACCACCTTTCTCAAAACTCTTACTGCCTTTTTCATTATGCATTTTTTCTGGTTTAAATGTAAAAGATTGTAGCATAAACCTATCTCTTTTATGGCACAGTCCTATTGCATGCCCAGAGCAGACTCACTGCATTTGCTCCATGACAGTGGCATCCTGTACAAAGCTAAGGCTTCACTGGTGTCCTAATAATCCACATAGGGGAAGAAATGTGCATTTTAGAGAACCTAACAATCTGTAGTTTTTCAGTTATTGACTTTCTAGCCACAACATAAAACTTTTAACGTTTTCATGAGCCCATTCTTCATAAAGAAAATGGAAAGAGAATTCAATTATAGAGAGAGCTGCACGCATCAGCAAGAGGAGCCTTTACGTCTTTGCACACCTCATCAGCTTGAGCTAAAAGAGTCACTAGTAGCTACCAGGATCTGTACAACTGCATAACAGGAAGACAAGGCACATATTTTGCCTGTAGGTTTTATAGATACATAGTAATAGAAAAAAGAACAGTAAAACTCAAAAATCCTGTGTTCAAATTTTATGCTCTGCCCACACTTCTTGTGCAATCCTTTCGGACAGTCCTAATTTCAACTTCTTTTTTGTCTCTTTCTCCTTTCTCATTCTTGCTTTCCTTTCCCAGACTACATTCCTACTTTTCAGGCTTCCCATTCTGCCTCTAAATTTCAATCTTAATCTAATTTCAAACCAGACCTAGTCCTTCAATTACAGTTTGCCACTTAAATACCAGACTCAGGCTCTGCATTCCATCATACTCAGCTTTCTTGATCACTTCTTACAGACTTTCCTGTCTTTGAAACTTAGTTTCCAAGGGAATTTTAATCCAAATTCAGTGTCCCTCTTCAATATCTTCTCCCAGTATATAATCTCAAGCTCTCAAGCTTTTCCTTTTTTTTTTTTTTTAATCTGGACACGCTTCTCTGTTGAAGTCATTAACAGCAAACCTGATTTCTCCTCTTCAGTCTCTTTCCTGCTCCTGATCTCTTGGCCCTGAATTTCCCTTGCACTGCCAGCCTCCCTTCCCCATCCTACTGTCAACAGCATAATCTGTACAAGCTCCTACCCATCTCTGCAAGGCATGAAGACCCCAGCTCTCTTCAGTACTCTTATAAGGACCTAGTAGGCCAAATGGATGAAAACAAGTTTACCAGATGGCAGCCTGACAGGCATAGCTAAGTCAGGTTAGACTGGTAAGTAATTTTTGTCTGTTCTGGTTGGTTATAGCTTTCTTACCCTGAAAGCATCACCACCCTGTGATGTTACTGATACAGAGAAAAGCTTATGAATTATCATGAAGGAGTAGAATAATGTTGGCAAAACTATAGCAGCACAAGCCTCAAGAAAAGAGGCTGTTACACATCTCTTTTGTGATTATATTTGGTATTTATCTTGTAACAACTTTATCAGCATAAAGACATATGCCGCCAGAAGTCTACAGTAGTAATAATAACTGAGTACAATGATAATATTTTCAGTGAAAACTGAAGATAAAACATCCCTTCTCTGATGCCACAGTTGAAGAATTAAGTCCAAATAGACAAAGCCAGAATGTACTCTGTTAAGGGTAAGACAAGCTTATCATGTCAGCGTCAACGGATATGTGTTGTACTTTCAAATACAACAAATGCAACAAGGCAACACTGTGACCTAGATCATCTTCATGCTTTAGTGTAGCCATCTACAAATGGCCAAATGCTTGTCTTTATAGGAGCAGAATTTATAAAATGTATGGAGGCTTTAAATACCACTGCTTTGAATTTCTTACTATTCTGGTATTTATCAAAAGTGGATGGGCTTTTTTCGGCATGCAGGAGTTGTGCAGGAGCAGTCACTGAGCAGGACTGCTTCAACACCCCCGAAAACCCAAGATAGTGCAGATCCCATCAAAATAGACAGCTTCTCATCCTTCTACATTTACCAGAAGGGCTGGCTTCTGTAAACGGTTCAGCTAGCTAAAGCTTCCTCAGGACACCACATGCTCTCCTGCCACTGATATTCTCCTCTCTCTCCTCTTATCTCCTTAGCCCTCCTGCTGCCAAGGGAAGCAAAAAAACAGTCCCCACCCTTCTCGGACTAGAAGACATTCTGCAGCCCAAAACAACAGAAAGGAGACGTATGAAAACCAGAATTGCACCTCAATTATAACTGCTACAGTTATTTTTAATACTAATTCTATTCCACTTTCCATTACCTCCGCTAACCTCTACAAAACTCAAAATTAATTCATTTTCCCCTACTGATTTTGTCATTTCCATTTGACCAAAATTGATTCCCTTGCACCCCTCTGTTTCAGATCCAGCTAAAATTAATGCATTTTTAATTTGCTTCCTTTGAGCCCTAGCAAGATCAAAGATGCTAACAGAGCTCTGGGAATTTTGCAAAATTTGTCCTTAGTAGTCTGATAAGAAATGAGTATATTCTGAATTTTATTGTTTATTGATTTCCAGTAACAGAGGAATATATATCTAAACATCTATCTATCTTTCTATCTATCTCCACAGAGTGGATATATAAAAGAGTGAAAATAAAATAGACTTTCGAAAGCTTTATAAACAGCAGTTAATGAGAATGTTCAACTAATTCAAGACACTTTAACTCACTTAGATCCACTCTCCACTGCACTAATACGGAGTGTATTATTATTATTATTATTATTATTATTATTATAAATTCTGTGTATTTTCTCACACTCAGATATCCACTCATCTCTTCAAAAAACCACGTTGTACACTAAAGTGTACAATAAACGTACAGAAGCAAGCTTGCCCTATCTGATGAAGATAAAAAGATTTACCCATCATATTCTCTCCCTTATTTAACATCCACTTTCATGAAATGAATTTACCAATATTTTCAAAAGCCACACAGAGATTCTTTCACCCTGTGAAGAAATTTCACTGTTGGGAAACATTTTCCTGATTAAAATATTGAGGATTACAGGCAAAGGTGGTATGCCTAAAGGTCATACAGATTTTATTGTCATACTTATATACAGGTAGTAACTGAAGCAATCACAAATGAATAGGATCCACAGTACTTAAATAATTTTGGAACTTTGTACTCTCCTGATTGTAATGCCAGTCTGCTCTGTCATGGCACAACTAATCCAGAAAGCATTAATCTGCTTTTTCATGCAGCACTACATTTGTGCATTTGTCAGTTTAGATATTGTTTGCGAAAATTTCTATTTTCTGTGCATCCATAGATAGAAAATACTTTGGCTGTAAACTACATCTGCAGAAAATGGAAATGTCATTTTTGCAAGTCATAAGTAAAGAATGGCATGTTTTCCAGTCAACTCCTAAAAACACTTCTATCTATCCTGGCAAATCAAAGACAGAAAATATATGACTAGTAAACACTTATCATGGATAGCTGATTTGTTTAACATTAAGAAAACTGTTGTACTTCATGATTCATGCTTGTGATTTGGAGTGGTATATCTAAATAAAGAATTCTATAAAGTTTACAGAACAAAATGTGTTATTGGCTGAATTCCAGAATATTGAAGATGGTGAGCTAATAGCCTTGATGTTTCCAGTATCACTCAGAGCAAAATAGCCCATTGGTCATCATCCAGATGTCTGAAAGTTTATCTCCCTTATACTGGTCAGTGTCTTTTTAACTGATCTTAAACAATTTTTAACATCCAGTTACGCATAAACAATTGCAATTTGCAGTTGTTGATGAGCCCTTGAAGAACAGGGGCAATAAAGAATTTGATGATTATGTTTAATTAACAGACAATGAAAATTAATATTGAGTAGCAACTTGAAGATCTAAAATGTAATGTTAAAAAAAAAAAAGAGGAAAAAGCTCAGTGACAGTCCATTGCAGTACCTATTCACTCCTATTTGAAATAGTATGTATTGGAGAAATTATAAAATTCTGAGGATAATAAAGGTCATGAAGTAAATGCTTTTATGTGTTAGACTGTCAGTGTCTTGTGTAACTTCATTAATTTAATTTAATATAGCTGAAAACATATTTGCAATATAAAATTTCATTTCTCAGGAAGGTAAAATTCTGGCTCATCTTTGGATTAAAAAACTTTAATATAGGAAGTGTTAGATCCTTGAAAAATATATATAAATATAAGACTCTGGTAGTATAAACTGATATGTTACAGTGGGCTCTTTGCACAGGTACAGAAAGGGTAGTTTCCAGTTCACTGCACCCAGAGTATCCTGGGTTTGGTATAGAAATTTTTTATAATTTTAGTTAAAGATATTTTGTATTTACTCATCATTATATTTTACAATGAATGATAATTAAATATTTGAGCAAACCTGACACGACCGAATAGGAGGGGGAAGTACTGGGTGGTTGTGTTGTTAGGGTGCCAGAGTAATAGATCCAGTTCCAGACACAGCATGTAATTCCTTAATAACCTCAGATGTAAATCCTCTTAAAAACTGAGTTAACTCTCTCTCTGTCTATCTAAAGCCCATTCCTTTTAAGGAATGTATCCCATTGTGACAGACTCCCTACACATTGCAATTGTAGAAAAAATAACATAGTGCTAAGAAAAAAAAATAATAGAGCTCCTCCATGACCCCACATAGCAGGAAACAGAGGAATCTGACAAGGTTTTGGAACATTGTTCTACTTAGTTTGGCTACATATGAGTCTTTATTGATTATTAGAATAAAATTATTCATATGCACATAGGAACTGCATTTGGCACTTCTGCTCACTCTATAAAAATATTAATTTTGTTTTGCTGTTTTATGCACATTTCTCTTAATGTTTTTACCAGAAAATGCTTTCTATTCAGTGTTTTTCCAATTTTTTAATAAAACCATCTGATAAAAATTCCTTCATGTATAGGAAAATATCGTGAAGAGCTTCAATACTCCTAAACTGAGCCTAATCCTTTACAGAAAATGTGCTGTACCATAAATGACAGAGACAACTATTGTGGTTCAAATCTGATCAGTATAAAGTTATGCAATTTCAATGATAATTAGAAATAGGAAGCTATAAGCAGCACATTCTCTTGCCTCCTCCTACCAATCCATGAGAGCTCTGTATGTAATACCTGTGTCTCAGACAGACAATCAGAAAACATTTCACAAAAGCTGTGAATCTACCAGAAGGAGACCTCTGGATGCTGAAGTGACATACTAAGAAGGAGTAGGGATCCAAATTCACTTTGGCATTTTACAGCCCACTCCACTGTCCACCTCTTATTACAAAGACTGGGGGGCTGATTCTTGACTCCAACACTCAGAGACTAAACAAGAAACCAAAAAGCCCTAATACCAAACTATTCAGTTTTGAATGTGACACATGAACAGTCAGCACGGTTATGGCCATCCAGGACAGGTAGGAAAACAATTAGAAAACTGTACTAACAGGGCAACAAGAAAAGAGTCTATTTCCTCTCACCTTTTTCTTCATTTTTACGTTTTTGAAAATTGCATGGACTCTCCATGTTTTTGCAAACATTGCTCCAAATGCAGTTGTGTATCCCACTGTAAGAATCCATGTTCGGACCTAAAAATGTATATACATAAAAAAGACAAAGTTATTTAGATATCATAATTTCAGCCAACGTTTTTGTCAAGACCCTGAGGAAAAAGAAATCTGAAGAACTTCACAAAAATGTTGATATTTCAGAATTTCTCATTCATTGCTTACTTGCTTTTTTACTCCACTGTCCATTCCCTCTCCAACTAAAACAAATCTGGTTGCTGAATTAACAGTCTCTTTCATATATAAACCCATAGATTGCTTATAATATTCTGCCCTTTTTCTTTTTTTTTTTTCACTTTTATTGTCTTTGCAGCTAGAGGAAAGGAGCAGTGGAGGAACTCAAGAGACAAACTATAAAAAGCACTCAAGGAGCTAGTATTAACAGCAACATTTTGAACAGAAATGAACAGAGAAATAGAGATGTAATTCAGACTAAATAAGAAAAGATTGTACTATGTGAGATATGCAGCACTCAATGAAAAACCTGAGCATTCTGGAAAAATAAGAACAGATTTTAAATTATGCTATGGGAGAAGACGGCAAAACAGGAACATAGTCTTGGTGGGCAAGCCTCAGGAACAAGATCTGAGCCAATGATAATACCTGCAAATGGGGCCTAAGAAAAAGGAGGTGGTGACCTTGCACAGAGTGATGGTGTAATAAGACCTGGAGCTGGCCATAGCTTTGACATAGAACTATCTAGACATTTTCCTCATAGTGAGCTTTCCAGAAAAAACCAGAAGATTTTAAAACTAAAATAGGATGTATGTCTTTAGCGTAAAAATGAGACGTTCTTTTTTTTTCTTTTTAATAGAAAAGCTTCAAATTGACCAAGGACAGAACATAGATTAAAAAACCTTTTTCTGCAATTCCCCCCCCTTGCCCATAGCATCTTGTACACAGGCCCTTGCTTTCAGACTTGGTTTGAGCTAGGACAGTGACATTCAGAGTTGCTCTGCAAAACCCTCTCTAATTCCTTGCAAGTTTCTGTTTTCATTACCACGCAGATTTGGCTGTTTGAAAGCTTTTTTTTGCCCTGAACAGGCCATTTTCTTCCCAAAGATGGTTCAGAGACTACAGAACATGGCAGGTAGAACATGAGAGGCACAGCATGGACCTGGAAGCCAATAGTTGAATCTGAGATCCTGAGAAATCACAAGGAGGAGGAAAAATCTCATCCTCCATCTAGAGACTTCACACAGATCAGCTCATAAAATGGGAGACTGCACAAAATTGAACAAAGAAGTAAAAAACCAGAGTAGTGTACCTTGCAGACTAAAAAACGGGGAGAGACAATGGCTAAATACAGGGAAAGGAAAGCTAAAAAAAGGGAAAGCCAGACTTCTTTTGGCCATGTTGACCATGCATGCTTGGCCAATAGAGCTGTTTTGTGATATAAAAAACCAATCTGATTTAGAGGAATTAGGATATTCTAAGAAAGCATTTGGGAAATACTCTTTAGAGAACCTAAAGGCAATGCTTTCCATTAGAAACCAGCCTAGTTTCACATCTAACTTCTGGAGAGTTTGAGATTTTTAATTTGTAATTTCAGGATATGTATATTGATGAGAAACTAGGTGTTCTAGTAAGATTCAAAACTTGACATCTAAGATAAACCTTAAGAATAATCTAAATGTTTCGTATCTAAATACATGCTACCTATTTTTTGCCTTTCCAAACTTTTCCAGAATTTCCATTTTTGTATTCAAAACATGATCCTTTTCCACAAAACATTCTGTGGAAAATAAATTCTGATTATTAACAGTGATTAGTGACTAGGTATAAAGGCAGGGAAAAGAAAAAAAAATATACTCATTCAAAAACTATTGATAACGCAATAAAATTACTGCAGTTCCTTAAAATAAATAAATAAGATACATGTGGTCCATCGAAGTTGTGTAGTAAGAGAAAAGTGGTTCTTCACTATGACAGTTGTGAGGCACTAGAACAGGCTGCCCGAAGTTGTGGATGTCCCATCTCTGGAAGTGTTCAAGGCCAGGTTGGATTTGGCTTTGAGCAACCTGGTCTAATGGGTGGCACCCTTGCCCATGGCCATGGAATTGGAACTAGATGATATTTAAGGTACCTTCTGACCCAAACCATTCTAGGATTCTATGAAAAGTACACACAGCACCATGAGTCTTAACATTAGAAAATGTTGTGATTGTGTATAGAAGACTGTTTAGATATTTGTATGTATATATTAACAACTTAGTGGCATCTGATGTTGTGGTTTATCTGTTGCATTGCTGATAATGACCATGAATGCAGAGTTCACTCATTGCTGGTTAATCTCCCTATTAATAAAACCAGTAAAACAACTGTGATTAGATTCAAACGTCAGGAGTTTTGCCACTTTGTGACATTCTTGAATGTGATATTGAAAAAGAAACCCCTTACAAAACAAACAAAAAAAATAGAAAAAAAGAATAGATATTTAGGCCAACAAGGTTTTATTTTTAACTTCAATATTTTTCAAGTCTTTGCTCATTAACCACTATCCTGCATTATGCTTCAGTAAAACCACAGTTAGATCAACTCTGAGGGATTTAAAAAATACGTTTCATATCAATGTGTTCATACTAGCCAGTTACATTTTTTTTGACTTCACATCAATAACCATATTTAGCATTCAATCCTTCTGCTGCTATTAATAATTATTCAGCTCTTTTGTGTACAGCTTAGTGGTATATTTGGCAAACAGATACATGGTATTTTCGCGTCTCTGATAAGACTCTTTTGTTCTCACTGAAACAGTAATTGTCTCTTGGGAATACTAATAAATTCAATTATGCTCATAATATGTTTCTAACTCAATATTCAGAAAAATGTTATTTCTAGCATGTTTTATTGAAAAAGTTTTATGTATTCCTGATTAGGATTGTGCATATTAGAATAACATAACTACTGTCTGTATCAGAAACATTCTAGCTTAAATATACCAGGATTTTGTCAAAATGAGATCATTGTTGCTAAGAAGGAGATGGTAAGTTTCAGATGAAAATAAATTTTTAATTTTGAAGAAAATGACCTCGAATTTGTCTGCTATAATTAATTAATGCAGCTGGCAAAATGAAAAATTTAGAAAACAGCAAAAGTCTCTGAAATTCTTATATTTGCTCATTTATATTCTTAAATGTATTATACCTCCACATCCTACTCATTTGAAAGAACATGATAAAAATATCAGCAATTGAAGAGCATGACCATGATGTTATAGAATTGATCAGCAATTCTCTCATGTTGGAAGTTTATAACGATGTGTCTCACCAGAAGCTAAAGAAAATCACCCTTCCCTCAGTACCCACCAAAAACCAGGAAAACATCTCTTTAGTAGACAAGAACTTACATTCAAATACCTGTTCCTAACTAGACACAAAACCTAAAAACATTCTTTTTTCATTACAAAATTCTTGATGCCTTCAATTATTTCAGGGTATGTTTTCAATTATCCGCTTATACTTCTTGGTTACTTTTTTTTTTAATAAGATGTGTTGACTATTTGAATGTCTCCTACAAATATTTTGTTTTTTATAATTCAAAGACAACATGCAAGTGTCAAAGGAAATGATGTAATTTTGTATACAACAATCAAGTATTCCTACACAGGTAGTAAAATGGAGTTTCCTATGTCTCTTTTCTTTTTACGTACTACACTATTTTGGTTTAGAGTCTCTTTTTGAAAATTTCATGTAGGAATTTGTGCTTTTTATAAATTACTTGATAGAAGCTCTTACTGTGATAACTAAAAGAACTAGAAATCTTTTATCTAGTGGATAACACAGTTGACAAACAGTAAACACAGAAAGTGTGTCCACAAAGAAAGAGATATTTCTGATAATGTTCCAGACTTGAAAGAGATATGAACTTTATTTAAAATAAAAAAAACTCTACCTTTTTCGAATATTAATCTTTAAACAAATATTTTAAGGTTCAGCTAAAGAGTCACTGCATCTATGAACAAGATGCTCCTTACATCTTCTAGGAGCATTACTTTTTATTTTACTTCGGCAGTAAAACCCCTCTGTTTTTAATCTATCCATAAGGTGCTAAACACCTTTTATCTTTTCAAGGAAGACAATTCTTCTGCCACATAATAAGAATGAATAGGTTAACAATCTTATATAAAATTACTTTAAATTCAATCCTATTTCCTCTCAACCTTGAGCTTTAGCTGGCTAGTCTGTGTTTGCTGCTATTTGATATCTTCACACAAATCTATCTGCACCTCTCCCATCATCTCATTACGGGAATGGTGAAGTGGTTACTATTTATATATCTGTGTAACAGACATAAAAGTTACCTGATATTACCACTCATTATTAATAAAAGAAGCAATCTAATTGTGAACAATGAGTTAGTAAGGGGAAGTTAGCAAGTGGTTAGAAAGTGCCAGAAATACTCTGAATAAAGAAATAAAAGTCTCTGTTTATATATTCTAAGAATGACACTTACAAATAAAACCAATATTTAGGTACTGCTAACTTTCAGATAAACAAGAATATTATTTGAATTGATTTTAAATGTCTTATTTTAACATAATTACAATTCTATATAACATTATAAAATTAGGTTATCTTGGGAAATAAACTGAATTAATGAAAAGTTAAAACTTCCATTTTTCAGGAAGTTCCATTATTTTCCTATATTTGACCACCACTGTTTATGCATTCAGAAGACTACACAGTTATGATTTGGCAAGGAATGCCTGGGAAAGTACTGAGTTCATGAAAACTGTAATAGCAATTTCAAATGTAGTTGACCAAGGAAGTGATACATTCTACTGCTTTGTTAAATGGAAAGAAAAAATATAACCACCTGAACTGAATACACTACACACTCTCTTTTTCAATGTTGCAGCTTTGTTAATACTATGTTAATCCAGTTTGCCAATATCAAGCTAAAAAAAGAAGATGGGATTAAAGACTCAGAATGAAGAATAAAGAAACATAAATATCAGCACAAAGAATCTTCATGTGTTGTGTCAAAAGCATTGAACTTCTTGTCACTTCTCTAGGTGACTTCTCTAGGTGACTTCTTGTTTTAAATAACTAAATGTCAAATGAGACAGTGAAACCGCTTGGTTCTTTAAGAACTCCTTCTTCAGTTAGTAAAACATTTAGATTATGTTGCTGCAGAGGAATCACTAAGGTTTAAGACTCTTGCAAATACACTTTTTCCCATCTCAAGATATTAATTTTTTTAAAATAAAACTTACAAATCTTTCTTTTGTAGGACCTGGCACTCCAGTCTCCAGCTTTGTTTGTGAGACTCAGATTGATTCACTTAAGGAGTATCAATAATGAGCCAGCTCTACAAAAGCCCTGGGTAGAAGATGCAGTGCCCACAGGGTTAGGCTGCAGCTGAACATTAGTGCTGAGCAGCTTGGTGTCATCTCAGTACTAGATTTAGGACTTAAAAGGAACAAATGTGAGAATAAACCATGCTGTGGATTTAGCCCTGGAGAGCACAGTTGTCTTTAAGTGGACAATTGCATTGATTTCTGTGGAGTACTCATGAGTTGAAAATTAAACACTTTCTATTTTTCTTGGAAAACTGGGGACATAATGGATGATTGTGATGAACAAAAATGTGTCATCTCAACATGTTTTCACTGGGTTATGATTCTACTTCTATTAATGATGGCAAAATTGACAGTGCGAGCACAAGCAGACCCCAAAGAATGAGTTCATCTCTTTGAATTATACTTTTCTCATATATATCAGACATTTTTGACAAATTTTCATGACTTTTAACTCATTTTTTAGAATTTGTGTGGCACCAGCACAGATTCCTGTAACACATAAGTGGCAATAATGTTAGAGAATTGAACCCTGCTGTTTTCACATAAATTAAATACAGAGGTTCATGGCATGCTGTGAGATTTCCTGTAGTGATTTCTTAATATCCTTTAGATCATTTTTCAGAGTTAATCTACGGGCAGTGTAAAAGATGTTATAATTTCTCAAAAACTGCCTGCTGTTTCTACTGAAGGAGAGGAAAACATTCTAAAAATATTACTTTAATAAATCTCTGGCAAGGTTGTGGTGTATTTGCTGCAGTATATGACATAATTTTATTTCTAGGATCTATTCAGCCTTATAACTTTTGTCTGTGCTCTTTTTTCTTTACCCTCAAGAAAATGTCATTTACTAAAATAGAAGATGATCAGGCTCATGTTAAACTCAAGTGACAGAAGTGCTGTTGAATTAAATAGGAGTGAGATCAGTCTCAGTCTGAACGACAGTGAGAACAGTTATGGAAATGATTATACAGAAAAGGGAGATTAAAATTAACAGCTAAACAATTAAGTAGGAAATAAACTGAAGAATACACACAAAATTTAAAAGGCCAGATGAAAAACACAAATAAAGGCTCTGGTTTCCAGAGACAAAGAAATAGATTAGAGATCTAAATCCTTTTGCAGTTCAATAGAAGTTGAGTGTCTGTCTGTTGGATTTTCTTTTAAATTCCTGGCCAAAACTAAACCATTTGAGCAAAAGAATTAGGCAAATATAAAATCTACAGGCAGGAAAAATTCCCCCCTTCCCCCCCAAAAAAATCCCAACAATCAAAAACCCTGCAACAAACCAAAAAAAACCGATGAGTTTTGGGCAGTGCCTGAAGAGCATGAAGGGCATGAATAAGGACCACATCATCAACTACTACCCAAATATCAAGGCCAGATGCTATTTGGTAGCACAGGATCTAATCAAAGTGGCTCTTGCCCACAGAGAAAACCACAGCTTTAGTGGTGATGCTGCCCAGATGTTTTCCTCTCAGTCTGTTGCCTCAAAATTGGTTAAACAGAGAAAATGCAAAGTGACAAGAGAAGACAAAGCAGAAATAAATAAATAGACAGAAGGTTTGTACATCTTCTCCCTCTCCCTGCTTTACCATTAGAAGCAAGTCCCTCCTTTTAGAGCAGCTCTCAGCCAGCTTTTGAAGTTTTAGCAAATTGCCCACCACCCTCCTCACCCTGTGGCCTGTTTCCATCCCAAGGAACCCATTCCATAACAGCTCACAACTGTCTTTTCCTGCCTGTTCCTCACTACAGTCTATCAGTCTCTGATGTGTTTTTCAGGATGTCTCTCCATTCTTATTTACCCTGCAATCCCCACCCTGCAGAGGTTCAGAGTTTCCCTAGAAAAGGTGAAACGTGGACCATGGAGTTCCACCTTGCCTAGCTGTTCTCTCAGCATGGATGACATAAGAATATTTTAAAAAAAACAGTAAAAAAGAACAAAACCTGCCTTTCACGTTTTTGCAAGACACAGAGTCAAAAGTGTTCGTGACCCATAATTAAGAATAATACTAGTTGAAAACTCTAAGTGCTTCTGAATATCTGGATACAGATATTTAAATGTCACATTTTAAAATGCACCTTTGAGAAGATATAAGGTCTATAACATCTACTGTTGCCATGAATGCACATGTTCTCAAGATGTTTTTTCTGAGAAAAACACAAATTCTGGGTAGTCACACACACACTGTAGTGTGTAGGGAACTGGACTTTTTCAGTGGTATGATAAAGTGATATCTGTGCTCTCTCCTTCTCTCTGTCTCTCCATCCCACCCCACTGTTTGGTTTTGTCTTTCTGTACAAAGAGTATTTCCAAATGCCTACATCATGGCTGAGAGCAACCAACTGAAATGTGAGAGCCTGAGCATAGCCTGCAGTGTGCAAAAACCTTCACGCCTTTTTTTGCTTTATCCAAGCCAAAACACTGACCAGGTTCAGTGAGATCACCTGGAATCACAGAATATCTGCCTGGCTTTGGCAATGCATATGAACTATGCTAACTAGTGAGATGAACAAGATAAAGCATGCTTCATTTTAGTGCCTATGCACTAAATCGCAAGACTTAGATCCTCTTATATTTTATGTAACACCTTACAGAACACTTTGTAGTGTAAAGGATATTGAAAGGCAATTTCCATCTGTAGAATAGATATCTCCTAACAAAGCATGTATCCTATATTCAATTATTCAAGACAGATCATTTGCCCCTACCCAAGCACTGCAATGACCCAGCACAGCACACTCCCCAGGAGGAAGTCCTGCTACACATCAGAACTACGACAACCGAGGAGAAGAGCTGTTCTCTCTACTACTACCTAATGAACCAGGCCTTTTTTTCTGGAACTATGGGTGAATGCAACGTGGAGTACTTAAAACATCTTCAGCCCCAACTTAATTATTGTATTTACTTATTTGAGGAAGATGCATAACAGAGAAGACTATGGTTGTCCGCAGGACCATAGTAGTCTTTCATCCCATAGCAGTTCCAACTTGCAAAGACATTACTCATCTTAAATGTAAATCATTAAATTCTCAGTGGAATGTATTACAGAAGTCTAAACGTTATGATCTTATCTAATATTCTCTCTATTTTAAGTATCTCTATTTAGTATGTCACCTTAAACTCTATTCATAGGATATGTCACTTGCATTGCTAATTTTGAGTCTCTCTATTCCACATAATGAATGCTTTCAAATATGTTTCCACTTGCTTGAATTTTTGCAGTTGGCATCACATCTCATTTCACACCCTTACTTCTAACTTCTTCCTCTTTTTTTTTTTTTTTTTTTTTTTTTGCTATGATACCATGGTAATTCTGAGATTAAAAACAAAGATAAATCATTCTCTTTCTCTCATATCTGAAACATGTTGTACTTTGGCATACATGTACATGTAATGAAATATTGTATTGCTTTTTCTTGTTCTGTGCAACCAAATAAACTTGCTATTAAGTAAGACATGATCTAATGGTTCAATAATACACTGACCGCTTTCTCAGAACTCACTGCTCTGGATCGTTTTAATTCCACATAATTTGAGTTATAAAATATGATACCTAATCTCTAATTCTGACATGGAACTAAATTATGCTACATTTGCTATTATGAGTTCTTACTGAGAAAACACAGAATTATTGTGTATTTAAATATACTTGATTACTTTTCCATAGAAAATGGGCATGCCAAGATAAAAATGAGTGTGTTTGGGAACCAGTTATCCACTCTATCACTCTGTCACAGAGTCAACATTACATAATTTTAAAGACTCATTTAATACTCTTATTCAGCAAATTATTTGCCTGTATGTTCAAAATGCTTTGCTGACTCTTAACTACATTTAACACTCATTTCTATGTTTCAGCATAATGACTTATAGACCACATCCTCCTACACTGAGTGCCTTACAGAGTGGAAAGTGATAGTACAACTTATCAAATAAATCCTTTGAAACTTTCAGGTGTTACTGGTGTAATTTCAGATCCTCTTTCAGTGTCCTTGGAATATTACAGCATTAAGCATATGCCACATATAGACATAAACTGTAGAAAAGTAATAAAATAGCAAAGCATTTCACCCTCCAAACAGCACTACAAACAACACGCTCTAGAGGAAACAATTCCAGCAGAGTTGAATGTAATACCTACAATTTGGAAACCATTTTTCCTGAATTTTTGATTATAGAATAATAGAATGGCCTGGATTGTAAGATGCCTTAAAGACCATCTATTTCCAATCCCCTTGCTGAGGCAGGAACACCTTAGTAAAAACAGAAGTTTTAAGGACCTCCTATAATTGTTGCCAAAAATTGTCAGAAACTCAGAGACCATATATAACATATCTAATTAAGTACACTGGCTATTGTGTATATACTGCTACCCTGGTGAGATCTAATCAGTTCTGAAATACAGAAGACAATGAGGGTGATTACTTGGCTTAGACAGGGGATAACACTAATGACAGCTTTATAGCTTTTCATGTGCTTATAAAACTTGAATCAAAATTTTTACTTCCCTTCCAAAGAAATACCTCCCTTCATTGACATGGCTCTTCTCTGTGTCTGAGATACAGTTGTTACACCCTGGTGACTTGCCTCAATGGCTTTTTATGATCATTCTCAATTGTAACTGTTTTTTTTTAAAGACTAAGCCACAGTCTGAAATAAAATGGGAATTTTAAACTAATCTCTCATGGCTAGAATGAGTAATCAAAATCATGCATTTTGAGGGAGATGGACGATGAAGAGAGATTTGTCCTGGCCTGATCCTATAAGCATTGGTATCTGTTAGCAGACCTTCTGAAATCACTACGCATATTGCCCACATGGGAATGGGATGTTCATGACATGGAGCCAAATGTACACTCTGTACCCAGCACTTGGTGGATGTTTTGAGGAAAGGAGGAGAGATCGAAGAGTTATTCAATTCCTCACTGGGTTTGCCTCTCATATTTATGAATTTCCCAGCATTGATTCAGAATTTTCTAGATAAAATAAAAGTGCGTTGCCACAGTCAACGGTAGCCATGTAGAAATGATGTCTAAGAGAAGCATAAGCTGTCCCATTAAAAAAAATACAGTAGGAGGAGAAATTTTGTAAGAATTGTTTTAATGAGTAGGAAGTTGGAAAAACCTTCCCTATTGGTGGCTACTGAAGGATTTGTTGCATCTATGACTGTAGTACTAATTGATGACAGAGCTGGGATTCATAAGATCTATCAGTAGCCATGCACAGGAAAACACAATCAGAAATGCTTCTGTACTGGACTGAAAACCTGGAAAGCCAAGATTGGGAAGAAATCTCAGACTCTGCTCTGCTTATACAGGATTTAACTGTGTTA